>PVKP010021181.1:5347-17782 GCA_004027715.1 Plecturocebus donacophilus | reverse complement strand
GAGAAAATATTAATTTTTTTTTTGCTATGGAAAGTTTTAAAAATATTCAAAAGTGCAAAGAAGAGAATACTTTAATCCCTACATATTCATCAGCCAGCTTAATTATCAATAAATGGCCAATCTTGTTTTATTTACGTTTCTCAGTTTTCTTCTTTCCATCCCTCTTTCAGTTTGAAGCTAATCCTAGGCATCATGTAATTTATCTGTAAATATTCTGATAGATATCTGTAAAAGGTAAGGACTTACAACAAAAGATACTCCCAATGCCATCGTCATACTTAAAATCTAAACAATGACCTTCTTATTTTCATTGTTTATCTCCTTATCATTTAAAATTTAATATTAGATTTATATCAACAGCATAAATTACTCCTAACATTATGAAGGATATGCAGGATATGTTAAGTGAAAGAGTAAGTAACAGTAACTTCTATAACATGATTTAATTTCTATTTTAAAAATTATAAAAATGATATCTATGTTCATTTAAACATGTACAATGTTAGAAGCATATATCCCAAATCAAGAACAGTGGTTTTTAAAGTAATGATTACAGTTGATATTGTGGGTGGGGAAGAGACTCTCACTTTAAAACCTGCATTAAAAACTTTTTTCAAAATGTATGTTACCATTACTTTTTTTTTTTTTTTGAGACAGAGTCTTGCTTTTTCACCCAGGCTGGAGTACAGTGGTGTGATCTTGGCTCGCTGCAACCTCTGCCTCCTGGGTTCAAGCAATTCTTGGGCCTCAGCCTCTCAGTAGCTGGGATTATAGGCCTGTACCATCACACCTGGCTAAGTTTTTATTTTTAGTAGAGATGGGGTTTCGCCATGTTGGCAAGGCTGGTCTCGAAATCCTGGCCTTAAGTGATCTGTCCACCTCAACCTCCCTAAGTTCCAGGATTATAGGCATGAGCCACTGCTCCTGGCTGAATATGTATACTACTTTTGGAATTAAATTTTCAGAGGAGAATTTATGAAAGGAAGAACTTGAATGCATTTTGTTAATATGTGAAATGAGAGACATTCTCAGGTCAGGATGTGCTATGGAAATATTGTCCCTTAGTTGGTTGATCTTATTCCTAGGTTAATAGATTAGCAGCTGGCATGTATACATTGCTGGCCATGTGCCAGGCACTGTGATAGGTGCTTTCAAGCTGATGATTTATTTGTCACCATAACCCTTTGAGGTAGATATTGTTATTGTTCCCATTTCACAGATTAAGAAACGTGACCTATTGAAATCCCAGTGTTTGGCTTGGAAGGCTAAGATGGGAGGATTGCTTGAGGCCAAGAATTCAAGACGAGCCTGGGAAATATAGTGAGAACTCATCACTACCAAAAAAAAAAAAAAAAAAAATTAGCCTGTGTGGTGATCATGCCTGTAGTCCCAGCTGCTTGGAGGTTAAAGTGGGAGGATCATTTGAGCCCAGGAGTTTGAGGCTGCAGTGAGCTATGATTGAGTTACTGCACTACATTCTCGGGTGACAGAATATGACCCTATCTCTAAAAGAAAAAAAGAAAAGGAAAGGAAAGAAACGTGATCTAGAGCAGTTAAATTACTTGTCAGAAGTTTGGAAGAGGCTGACTCAGGCTTGGTCCTGAGCTGGTGGGACTCCCTTGCCATTGTTTCACTCACTTCGTCGATCATTCTACTTCCCTGGGTCCTGAAGTCTCAATATTACCAAATGAATTTTGTTATTTCACTTCATACTTGTTTGCCTCTTTTGTTGCTGAATTGCCATATTATCTTTATGATGAACTCAATGACTCAGGCAAGACAGAGTAATAATTCCTCCGATTTTATCCCTTGTCCATAGAAGTTGATTGGCTTGAAAGATGAAAGGGTAACAACACAAAAAGAACTTCATGCCTTTTCTGATTTAGGTAACATATACATGAGAAGCAGTTGGTTCTTGTCATCAGTGGCTTTCTGTATTGTTCTTCAACTGCCTAAAGTTTTTTCCTTGGTGAAAAATGTCATAAAGCTCTTTTTAATTTATCTAGTCTATAAACTTAGGACAAGGATATAGCAAGTATATGGGAACAGAAGTGCACAGCACTTTTATTTGGAATATATTTCATATTACAGATGTAAACAAGCTGTTACCATCTTTTTAAGCAAGTTGTTATGGATTAGCCCTTGCATACTGTAGCAAATTTACTTTTTACAACTTGACCTTGGCATCCACATGATTTGGGACTTTTTCATCATCTTTTGTTCCGGAATAACAAATTAACTTTTTTATGTAGTGTAAGAAAAGTGGTATTTTTTTTTTTTTTGAGACGGAGTCTCACTCCATTACCAGGCGCCAGGCTGGAGTGCAGTGGCACGACCTTGGCTCACTGCAACCTCTGCCTCCTGGGTTCAAGCAATTCTCCTGCCTCAGCCTCCCAAGTAGCTGGGACTACAGGCGCCCGCCACCAGACCCAGCTAATTTTTTTGTATTTTTAGTAGAGATGGGGTTTCACCATGTTGGCCAGGATGGTCTCGATCTCTTGACCTCGTGATCTGCCCGCCTCAGCCTTCGAAAGTGCTGGGATTACAGGCGTGAGCCACCACGACTGGCCAGAAGAATGGTATTTTAAAGGAAAATCTATAAAATGAGATGCCCACATACATACAAACACATACTATGAGACATGAGTTATTTGCATATTCACACTATTATTTCCCTTATCTATTGGAGATAATTGAGATACTACTGTATGCCCAAAAGGGAACTGTCTGTGCCCAAAAGGGAACTGTTTATACCCCAAAGAAAGTTGATCCTTAACAAAAAAGTTGCCAATTTTTATATTGCAATGATAGTTTTAGAAGAAAACGTTTCTATCCTTTGCACTTCTGTGCCATAGCCATGGAGACTCAGTTGAGAAAATACATCTGACCAGGCAGAGTTTACAGAACTTAGACCTCTCAATGTCCCTCTTTACACGTAATGAGAAAGTACATCAAGGATGAACTTCTTCACAGACCAGAGGAAGATGCTGCACAATCCTGCTTGTATCCTTAAAATAAGATTAGAGACTTTAGTCCTTTAGATTACAGATTTCACCCTTCAGATAATCTGAATGGCAGGTCCTTCTAGTGAGTAGTTAATATACAGTATTTGGAGAAAAAGAATGAAATATTAATTCTTCTGCAAATATATAGATCTCTATGCCTCTGTTTGGGTACACCCAAAGAGGATATTTTGAGAAATCCTATGAATACTCACTCATAATGGTTAGATTGTTTAAAATACCTTAGTTCTAACTCTTTAGGAGTTTCAAAGAGAGGAAAGAATTTTTGCTCTCAGAGGGAAAAATTTTCCATTGTTTATTGTCACGAAACACTGTAGTGTGCTTTGAAAAATATTTGGTAAATTCAGGAACCATAGTATAGGAAATTCAGTTCTGTAGCATACCTTCTAGGTGGGTCTCATACTAGTGTCTGGGATATCTTATGAATTTAGGACTCATAAACTGTAACATTATTCCTCCAAAGGGTTGTATTTTTTTATGTGACTTATATGTCATAGTTGGCTTTTAGTTCTTCCTTCTTCTGAATTACCTTGCAGTTGTTGATACTTAGAAAGCCGAGAGATGGGGCTGGGTGTGGTGACTCATGCCTGTAATCCCAGCACTTTGGGAGGCCGAGGCCAGCAGATCATAAGGTCAGGAGGTCAAGACCATCCTGGTGAACACAGTGAAACTCCATCTCTACTAAAAATACAAAAAATTAGCCAAGCATGGTGGCATGCACCTGTAGTCCCAGCTACTCAGGAGGCTGAGGCATGAGAATTGCTTGATCCCGGGAGGCAGAGGTTGCCATAATCCGAGATTGCACCACTGCACTCCAGCCTGGGAGACAGAGAGAGACTCCAACCCAAAGGGAAAAAAGAAAAAGAAAAAAGTCCAGAAATGGTATTGAGTTGTGTAATAAATGTAATCTTAATATAAACCATATGGCAGAGGAGAATGTCTATAAGTTCATGGCTTTCATGACACTTTTAGTGTTAGGGCTGGAAATGTTCTTCGGTATCTCTACTCAAATTCTTAATTCATTAGAAAACTGTAACACCCCCATCCCCTGACGATGCCAATTTAAGCAGCTAGTGGCAATTCCAGAGCTAAAGAGGTGGTATTGCACCATGGTTAAGTGCTTTGACTATGAAGTCATGTGGTCTGGGTTTGAATCTTGCCCCTGCCACTCACTAACTGTAAGCCTGTGCAAGTGACTCTGTGCCTCGGTTTTGTGCTTCAGTTTGAAAATGTAATAATCATAGTACCTCATTTACAGAGTTATTGGGAGAATTAAATAAATGAATATGGATTAAACACTTACCACAGTGTCTAGTACATAGTGAGTATTCAGTAAATGCTATCAGAATTAGAATTCTGTTTCCTACCTCTTAGTTGATTGCTCTATTATTATACCACATTGTCTTTCCCAGCATCCTTTAGACAGAGTAAAATATTTCAGTAGTATTATTTTGCATTAGAATTGATTAAATATTTTAGAAAAGAGCACATAGTTATCAAGTATCATTGTAGCCATTTTTTCTGAGAGATAGCAATATGATAAATGAAAATTTAGAATAAAATGAAAATGAAGTAATGTATATTGGAATATATTCAGTTAATATGTTATACAATACATTACTTTTTAATACAGCCTTGATCCCTAATTTGCATAACAATTGACCACTCTAGTAGCTCATTAGATAAATTGAGCCCAATTAACCACTTTAAACTTACTACAAATGCATGTCTGTAATGTGAAACTGTTACTGGAAACTCATTGGAACTCAAATTTCCAGTAAAAGGAACCCTTGATTTTTCAATAAAAGAGGAAATATCTATTTTGGGTCCATGTAGATGATATGGATTTAGCAATGATTTGTGCTTCAATTATAATCACTTACTGCCTTTTAAAGGGAGATTTATGTCTTTCCAACTCTTTATGAAGATATATTGCTATAACAACAATGGCTAATCTTAGACACATGATGCTGTCCACCTGTTAAACTGTGTCAACTCTAGGAATTGAGCCATAGTCTAGTGAGTTAAGCTCTATTCTATTTCTATTAGGTATATGTGGTTGATACTTCAAGCTGCCTACCCCACTGTCATTCTCACCAGCCTTATTTGTTACTGGTAGAACTCTAAATTTTCTCAAATATTGGGTAGTCATGTGTTTTAGGGAAAGTTAGAGTTGTCATCAGCTTTGAGAGGAGGTGAATCTTGAATAGTCTAAACCAGGCATTCTAATTCTAATTCTAATTCTACCCTTCCAGTGATTGATTTAGACATGGGTTTGTGATGTGATTTTGTCCAGTAGGTATTGAGGGGGAGTCTTTGGCTTAGCTGTGGGGTGCTTTTGTGTAAAATTTACACTTAGAAGCAAACATTTCTGCCTCTGATGATTGTCATCCTTATGTGATGCCTGGAGTTGCAGAAACCATCTTTAGGATCTAGAAGAGAACCAGGCTCAGAGGGCAAGCCAACATGCTTAGGTTGGAAGAGTAGAAAGTTGTAAAGAAGGTTCCTGTTGACATCAGTGAATTACTAAGTGAACTCACCATGAAGCTACTCTAGCTCTGGACTTCCTGCTTTGTGATATAATAAAAGTCATTATTTAAGCCAATTTTAGTTTGCCTTCTTTTATTTCCAACAGACACACTAATCAAAACCATGTAAAATCACTTTATTAAAATTCTCATTTCTTTGTGTTCTTTGATCATAGTTGTCAGAATGAGCTGATGTCTGAAAACTGCTCATAGGATCAGGCATAGCGTCGTCCTTGTCTCTTGTGTTTTCACTTGACAATTCCCACTATTTCAATATTTGTAAGTATTTAAATTTATGTTAACCAGCAACATTTCTTCATTCTTGAGTTAGCATTTTAGGTACAATCTTACAAATATTAAATAATAAAATTAATCTCATAAGATTTCTTTTTGTGCTGCAGTTTCTTTTCCCCCTACTAAGCTCCTTGGATATAACCATTTTTTAGCACAGCTCACTTAAGAATATCAACTTGAATGGGGATTACCTCAGTGAGCACAAGGAATGAGGTAAACCTTTTGTTACATTGGCACAACCATATCCTTTGAGCTGATGTACTGTTTTTCTAACATAAATTCTTAATTTAGATTTCTTAAAATTAAATTTTCTCTCTTTTTAAGGTAATCATGCAATAGCAGCTGTGGATTAAGAAAACTGAACATGTGTGATGTGTGAATTGAGATTAATGTGTTAAATGAAGCAAAAATATAATTTGACATATATGTAACATATTTTTCTGCTGGATGATTACACACATAGATGTTAATTGATTCATGTAATTCACCAGGGTTACAGTTTATGGGAGCCTTTTAAAAATAAGTGCAATTGGATAATGATCAAGTCTATAGTAAAGTCTTACTACCTTTAGAAAATTGTCCTCCCTTTCATTCCTGATAAGTCACTGCATTTTGGCTACTACTTTTACGTGTCTGTACCATGTATAGTTACTGATATGGTTTGGGTCCATGTCCCTGCCCAAATCTCATGTCAAATTGTAATTCCCAGTGTTGGAAGTGGGGCTGGTGGGAGGTGATTGGATTGTGGGGGCGGTTTTCCCCTCTGGTGCTGTTCTTATGACAGTGAGTGAGTTATGACGAGATCTGATCATTGAAAGTATGTAGCACCTCCCTCTTCTCTTTCTTCCTTCTGCTCTAGCCATGTAAGATGTGCCTGCTTCCCTTTCCTCTTTGCCGTGATTGTAAGTTTCCAGAGCCCTCCCCAGCCATGCTTCTTACACAGCCTGCTTAACTGTGAGCCAACAAAACCTCTTTTCTTTGCAAATTATCCAGTTTCAGGTATTTCTGTATAGCAGTATAAGAAAGGAGTAACACAGTTACTGAGACAATAATATTCCCTTTTACTCTGTGAGTAACTCTTCTTTAAATGCTGTGGTTTCATCAAGAGATTTGCCTTCGGACCCAATAAGGACCAGACCATGAATGTGGGCAATGGGATTTCGTTTAAAGGTGGCACTGTGAAGTCAGAAATTTCTATCAGTCCTTCTATCAGCACTTTAGGCAAAGCAAATTGGAACTGAACTGAACAGATGCATCCTGTTAAGAGAGACTCTTAGGAAGGTCTCCAGGTGGAGTCTTAATGCTTGACATTGCCACATAACAAATTCTTCTTCTGTGAGTAATAAATAGGCTAATAGACCATGATTATTTCTCTTAAAGAAAGAACCAGACTCCTAACCCTTTTTCTGATAGATAGGCTGCTGTATATCTACATTGAGGGAGAAAATAAGAAATATGTAATAAAGCTTAAGATGTATCTGCTTATGCTTAAAGCCTATTTATTTAGAATACTTCTGCCTGCTAGCACTTTTTTAGTATGTATGTCTGGAGAGAGATTGGTGAGAAACTGATTCCTTCCTGTCCCATGTAAGGCAGAACAAAGGTGTGACTGGGTGTCAATGTGGGTTTTCAATTTTTGCTGTAGAAATGTAAAACTGTCTCAGGATTCTTGGTTTACATGCTGGGAAAACCCCTTCCAACTCAGTCCCCATAGAAATGCACTGGTAAAAGTGAAACTTTTTTCCAGTCTCTTGCTTTACTCCCTAACTGAGCAATACCAGGTTTATATGATTAGAAATTCCCATCTTTAGGCAAAAATACTGGAAGCAGTATGAATCGTACTGAGATATTGTTTTGCATTGCATTTGACAGGAAATAAGAAACATGTGAGGTCTTTTTATGAGTCTCTATCTTCTGACATCTTGAAATTTCTTCCCCACCATGATATAAAGACTTCAAGTACAGTTTCTGCTGAAGATAAGAGATGTGTTCCTAATTTTGCAATATCCTAGAACAGGCCCTAATGCCAGCAGTTTCAGATTAGTCTTAAATCACTAGCTCCTTTGGGGAATAAGAATGGGAATATTCTTATTGTATAAGGATCTTGGGGGTTAGGGGGTTTATGTAGCTATTTTCCTGGACTTTATAAGCTTGACTGCTTTTATGCATCTTGCACAAAGTAAAATAATAAAATACTTTTGAAAACTTTAATCTATCTCATTTATGTTGAGTGCCAAGAAAAGTGGTCTCTCTCTCTCTCTGTCTGTCTCTCTCTCTCTCTCATTCTGTGTGTATGCGTGTCAGAGACAGAGAGTGTGAGAGAGTGAGAGAGAGAGAGAGAAGAGAAAGAGAGTTTAGCTGTGCTAAAATAGCCAGCCCCTGTATCCTCTTGGAGTGGCTCCTTCAAGTGCTGAAAATTCTGCACTTCATTTTAATAAAGGAGGTGAAATTCCCCATGTAGTGGTATATATGTCCCCAACTAATTATATAATAGATCACATTAATTTTCACACTTGAGTATTTTTACATGTTTTGCAGGTGTTTTTCCAAATCCAGTTTCTACTACAGATTGTAACCCCTTTTGAGGAAACAGATTTGTATTCTAATTCTTTTTGTATTCTTGCACATAATACCTACTGCAAACTGTGGGGATTCATTAAACTCTGATAACTAGCTGGTTTTAACTAGTAGATATGACAGTTCTTTAAAGGTTAGGAAAAACTTGAGCAAGTAGCAGCAGGAGCAGTTCTAAGCTTTTTTTTTTTTTCTTAAGGAATAGATTTAGGGAAGGATGTGAAAACATTTCAGTTGTCTTGGTAGCATTATTCCTATGATTTCCACTTCTTAAAGAAGGTAACCATAGAAGTAAATTTAAGTGCTTTATCTGCTGGCATTATCTAATCTATTAAGCACATATTTGTGCAGTATACACTTTCATTTTTATATCCCTTATGGATCATACCAGCTTCTTGTTTGATTGTTCAGCATATTTTCGTTATTAGTTCAAATGCCAGTTTTCCTACCCAGTCGAGTAAGGTGTAAAGCATACAGGGTAATTGCTTCTTTTGGGAGTCAAGACTTCTCTTTCTCTTTGGCTCATTTGATCCATTTTTTTTTGGCTTCTGTCTCAAGAGTGCACACCTGGCCGGGCGCGGTGGCTCACGCCTATAATCCCAGCACTTCGGGAGACTTAGGCAGGTGGATCACGAGGTGAAGAGATCGAGATCATCTTGGTCAACATAGTGAAACTCCATCTCTACTAAAAATACAAAAATTAGCTGGGCATGGTCGTGCACGCCTGTAGTCCCAGCTACTCGGGAGGCTGAGGCAGGAGAATTGCTTGAACCCAGGAGATGGAAGTTGTGGTGAGCCGAGATCGCGCCATTGCACTCCAGCCTGGGCAACAAGAAAGAAACTCCGTCTCAAAAAAAAAAAAAAAAAAAAAAGAAAAAAAGAAAAAAGTAAAAAAGGAGTGCACACCTGCCCTACAATTAGTATTTAGTGGCAACTTTGAGGCTCACAGTCTTAGAGATTTGCAAGAACTCAAGACTGCAGCTGAAGGAAGCCAACACGCCAAAATTGATAGATATCCCTTGGTTAATGAAGATTATAGATGGAAATACTTTTTTTGTGTTTGTGTGAACATGCTGGAATTTTAGAACTGATGCTATTAATCAATCTGTACTAAAACAGAAACAGTTGCAAATATGTAATATAGAGTATCAATGGAATAGAAAACAAACCTTTAACTAAGCCTGATTTTTTTTGAAGTTGGAAAATGTTGCCAGCCTGTTTTGATGTAATTGAAAATGTTTAGAAGCTTCCCTGAAGAGTTGATTAATATATCAAAATCAGAAAAGGCAATTTTGAGTCTAATTTTGTTTGTTTACTTTATAATACAGGATTCTTGGCTTTGAAATTCTGCAGGGTGAAAAATGACTGTCAGTGTGAAACACAGTAGTCTATTGAAAAGAACATTATGTCTAATAGGGAACAGCTGATACTAGCCCAATGCATGCTATCCAGAATTATATCTTAATCAGTATGAATTACCTCACTGGCAGAGTAGAGTCCAGATTTGGCCAAGGGAGAGTTTTTGGCCCCTCAACTCTCAGTACGACAACCCCAAAGTGGGGAGTTGGTGGGGAGTCACTCTGGTCCAGGGTGGATAAACAAGGATAGTTTGGGATCTTGATGAACTGCAGTCTAGCACATCTGCCGTGTGTGTGCACAAAGGTGGAAGCAATGTCATGAAGGAAGGGTTTGCAGAGCTCCCATAGTAGGGCCTGGAAATCTTGATGCTCAAGAAGCTTTTCCAATGACTTCTTGATTTTCTCAATGCGAAGGAACTAGATTATAATTATATTTGTAATTATACTTTGGCACTCAGCCTTTGGAGGAAGAGATCTTCATTCCAGAAAACTTGCTGTGCAAGAACAAAAAAAAGGAACTTTGTTTTTTCCCCGAGACGGAGTCTTGCTCTGTCACCCAGACTGGAGTGTAGTGGCATGATCTCGGCTCACTGCAACCTCTACCTCTGGGTTCAAGCGATTCTCCTGCCTCAGCCTCCGCAGTAGCTGTGCTTACTGGCATTTGCCACCACAACCGGCTGATTTTTGTATTTTTAGTAGAGACAGGGTTTCATCATGTTGGCCATGCTGGTCTTGAACTCCTGACCTCAGGTGATCTGCCTGCCTTGGCCTTCCAAAATGCTGGGATTACAGGTGTGAGCCACCACACCCAGCCAAAAAATAACGAACTTTTATGCAGAGTTTCTGCCTTTTTGGTTGAAATGTGAATATTCAAAGAGTGGTAGATGCGTGCTGTAGAGTGATTTCACATCTTCTTTTATCCAGGAAAGTTCCAATTTCATATATTTCCCCTGTTATTTCAATCACAGATACCTCCTAGAAATGACAATATTTTGGTGGTTGTATCTGCTAGGCTGTCTTTCAAATCTGAAAGCAACATGAAAGTATTTTACAGGATCATAGGTCTTGGTTTGGGGTTCAGAAAATAAGGTCACCACATGTATAAGGAGATAGAACAGAAAACAAAACAAAACAAAACCCTAAAATCAACCTAATCTTCCACCTCTTTGGGTAGGTACTAGAGTTTCCAGTCCAGGTTGTGACACAGCTTCTGCTTGAATATTGCCCCTGATGGGTTGGAAACTCATTCATAGCTGGGAAGTCATCTAATTATTAGTTAGCTTTGTATTTGTAATCAAACTCTTTCCTATAGTCTCACTCATCAGGAACAACAGAGAATGTTATCTTATTTTTTTTGACAGTTCTTTAGATATGAAGATGGATATCTTCAAACTCTGAGACTTCCCTCTCCCTGGTCAAGGTTTACCAAGCCCTTCAATAATTTCATTCATGAGATTTTCACCATTCTAGAGGTCTTAACACTCTACCTTAACGTTGGTTTTCCTGGTTTAACTTTTGCAGAATAAAACTGGAACCCCCTTCCCTCAAAAAAATTTTTGATAATGCAGTTTAAAATTGTTTTAGTTCATTTTACAGCCACATATTATTATTGGTTTCGACCAAGCTTGTGGTCACTTGATGCCTCTTGGTCTGTTTCAAATAAATGACTATCCCCACCCCCTTCTCCCCCCTTTCCCCCAATATGTGCATGTGATGCTTAGAATTGGTATATGAAACTTCATCTTTATACCTAATATATGTGTTTTTGAATTCTTGCCTGCCATTCAAATCTCAAACTCTGATAATATCTTGATTTTTTTTTTCATCTAATCTACTAGTTTTTCTGGTCAGCTGCAAATTAATGTAGGTTTTCCACATTTTTATAAGTGTTATCATTATCTTGTAAAAAAGGACACACTTTTTAGTGAGACAGATCTTGGATTTTAATCCCGGCTTCATCATGTAACTGCTATCTGATGTTAGCCAGTTATTTAAACTCCCCGAGACCAGTTTTGCTCATCTAAAAGTAAAGATAATGATAATTTCTACCTCTTAGTTTTGTTGTGAGCATCTCCAATAGAGTAAGAGCAGAATATAGTGCCTATCATATAGTAAGTAATGGTGATGGCAATAATAATAATAATAATAAAGATAAATGTTTTCCTGACTGGGAATCAGAATCAATATTCTTGTTGTCTTTCTTCTTTTCTCTGTCAGAGTTAATATTTTGTATAAGGCCAAGGACAGAATGCTGTAGCCACTAGAGGCCATTCTCCAGGTTGACATCCACTAACTGACAAATTGTTGTATTTTAGCGAGATAAGAAGATCAGCACCAAGACAAAAGTATGACGAATTGCAGGGTCTTTATTGCCGGCGACCACGGAGGACTCATGTCTCTCCAACCGGTGGCACCGAGTTGAGGGAGAACTGGGCTTTTATGCTAAACAACACTTTTGAGGGGGGACTGGGGATCTTTGCAAGCAGGCAGTTTGTACAGAAGCCAAGGTCAGCAGTTAGAGACAGTGAAAACTCCCAATATCAGTAAGCAAGCAGATTGTACAGAAGCCAAGGCCAGCAGCTAGAGACAAGGGGCTTTCTTCTCAGGGTCCGTGTGACCCTGAGTGGCGAGTTCTTGAATTCCATTGAAATGAGGCTG
>PVKP010021180.1:0-39588 GCA_004027715.1 Plecturocebus donacophilus | reverse complement strand
TTTCTTTTCTTTTTTTTTTTGAGATGGAGTGTCACTCTGTCACCCAGGCTGGAGTGCAGTGGCGTGATCTCGGCTCATTGCAACTTCCACCTCCTGGGTTCAAGCGATTCTTCTGCCTCAGCCTCCTGAGTAGCTGGGATTACAGGAGGCATGCGCCACCATGCCCAGCTAATTTTTGTATTTTTAGTAGAGATGGGGTTTCACCATGTTGATCAGGTTGGTCTTGAACTCCTGACCTCATGATCTGCCCGCCTCAGCTTCCCAAAGTATTGGGATTACAGGCATGAGCCACCACACCCAGCCTGCTTCTATGTTTTCTAACTGTGTATTATTGTGCTTTATTTCCCATTTTTCTTTTAATTTTTATGAAGCAATTGTTTTAGTTTAGGCTATCCTTAATGACCCCTGTCAGTGGTATGCTGGTGTTCTCTCAAAGGAACTCCCTGTCCCCACCATTCCCCTTTTTTTCTAAAATATACACGTTAAATATTCACTCTTATTCATATCATCACTAGGGAGCTCAATCTGTATGGACAGACTTGCAAACAGAAGTTCAGCTGGGATCGCTGATCGTACAAAGTTATATGAGAATACAACCTACTGTGTTTCCTTGACTTAAGTCAAAAGCTCAAACAAGACAAAAAGAAAGCATTTATTTGGTTTTTCTTGGTTGAAACATCTTATTCCAGCCTCATGATGTCTTTGGGAGTCTGATAATTCCCTGCCTGTTGAACTGAGCGTGATTTCCGATTCTGTTGGAGTTTGAGGATGACTTCCAGCACTCATATCTTCTTATCCCTTGGCTGTGTACCTGGGGTCTGCATTTTGAGGGCTGGTGCTGTAGGAAGAGTTTCTGGCCTGCTCAGACTGCTCCAGTGCTGGAACCCACTTGATCCCTGGACCATCCTGGTTCTCCACGTGCTCCAATGGGGTATTCTTGAGAGGTGTTTGGTGATGAATCTGACTCCTATTCACCTGACACTGCAGTCACTAGGCAGCTGGTCACCGTGCCCATCGTCACATTGGTCATGCCCAGGGTTCTGCACTTAGCTGCAGTGCCTCAGCTACATAGCCATGTTTAGGCAGCTCCCCAGATGATTCTCAGCCACATACTCCTGGTTAAGAGCCATTGGCATAGATGTGCTATCATTTAATCCACCAATTCTTCTATTCTTGATGCTCAGCTTGCTTCCAATTGTTTGCTATGAAATAAAGCAGCAGTACACATCTTTGTGGTTAAATCTTTGTCTTCATTTCTATTTTCTGGTATAAATTCTGAGAAGTCAAATTGTAGGATAGAATGGTGGAATAGGATTATAAGACAGTACATTTTTAAGGTGGGGTACATTTTGAATGTGGTCAGTACTATGTGAAAATCTGGAGGTGGCTGGTGGAGTGGAGAAAGCATTGGGCCAGGTGTGAGGAGGCTGGGCTCAAGAACTGGCTCTGCTGCCCAGCAGGGCAGGGCTTTGGGCAAGTCCCTTCCCTGCCCCCAGTTTTGTTTTCTTCCTTTGCAAATGAGCCTTGTTACAAATCTGCACTGCAGCGATGGTGCAAACATAACCATCTCTTGGTCCCACAGGCAGACATATATAAGGAGGGCAGATTTGCTGGATTCCGGGTGGACTTGTGTAGCATCTGGCTTCCTTTTAGGTAATGGTGATGGCTTACTTGAGAATTGCGTCAGGGTTTCAAAGAAGCTATCTCCATCCTCTACTAGAAAAGAAGAAAATCTAGATGACTATGTGGAGTCTATTTGTTTTTAGGCCTCTAATAGACAGATAGTGATCCAAGTACCTTCGTCCACAAAGTGTCATGGATGTGCTTGCAAAACTGCTTACGCTAATATTAATCTCACTCTTGTATCTTTACAGGGAAACTTTATGGTGGTGTTCCTTTTATAGAAGAAAGACACAGACATCGGTACGAGGTATGGCTTTCATGCTGAATTACTGGGGAATATGGATGCTTAGTGTGAGGAACCCAGTGATTATAAGCTGAACCTCTGGGAAAGGTGCCCAGCCTGGTGGTATTCACAGGCTCAGAAAGGGCCAAGTTTCCCACAGTCTCCCACTTCTGGAGGAGGCGGGCGGAGGTGGGGAGACTCTCATCTTTTTGGCTTTCCAAAGGCAAAATCTTTACGTACCTGCACACGGGGCCTATCAATGTCCTTTGTTACTCTTAACTGCCATCTTCTAGATCATGATAAAGTCATCATTTCTTATCCTTAGCCCCTACCCTTTATTTTGCCAGGTTTGGGGAAAAGAGGACTTGAATCTTCTGAGACGGATCCAGGTGCCTTTTGGGTTGGGGGTGCATCCCTGGGTATCACAAGGTGGATTCCTGGTTTGAGAACCTCTTTGAAATTTACATTGAGCTTGAGGCTTAGTATCACATGACTAAAATGAGTTAATTGTTGAGGTTGCCACATGAGAAGCATAGGTTTCCAGAAATGTAGATCATATATGTCAGGATTATGAGTATGTCAATTATGATGCATTTGACTGTGAAGAACAGAAATCCCTGCTTGTTATCAGTCAAACCAGCCTAAACATTAAGGAAATTTGTTGTCTCAGGCACCAGGTAGTCCAGAGGCTGGGCAGGCTTCAGGCATGGTGCAACCAGGGCTCCTTTTGTCTCTGTGGTTATCTCAGCCCAACCCTTGTTTGTGTGTCCACTTCGTCCTTTAGCTGGTCTCCCTCACAGTTCCCAGGTGGCTGCCAGCAGCATCTGGGGCAAAAGGTATCTCTCCAAATAGAGAAATTAACTTAGATTCCCTGCCCACCTGTGAACTAGTAGACATTTTTCAGGGCAACGCTGAACATCAGTGGGCTTAAACCTGGGTTCTTGAAATGTTCATCTTTCAAGAGGGATGGGTTTATTATGTTTGGCTTAGATCAGTTAGAACCAGTTTCTGGAATGGGACAGATGGAGTTTCCTGGTTCATATAGGGGTGGAGTGGATATCAGGATAAGCCTAGGGCTCTGTTTTGAAGGAGGACTCATGGGAATCAATGCTGAATAGGTAATGAACAGTGTCACTATGACCAAGGAACATAATTTGCTAGATGTAGGCCATTTTTGGTCTTAATTCCACTGGGAATGGCCCCAACTGGTGGGATAAAAAGTTTTGAGCTGCTTTGCCTCAGTGGTGATGACAAGGTGCAAGAACTGCTATGTACAGGACAGTGTAGCCATTCGTTCATTCACACCTATTTTGCATCTGGTATGCATTGGAGATGGAAAGGGGAAAGACAGACATGGTCTCCCTTCTTGTTAGGGAGCTTATATTCTAATGGAGAGGACAAAAAATAAGATAACATAATAATTACAGATTAAATCATGTATTGTATAAGCGACTTGTATCTAAAGTATGTGAAGAGCTCTTATAACTCAATAACAAATAATGACAAGTGATAGAGATATTTCTACAAAGAAGATATACACATAACTAATAAGCACCTGAAAAGATGCCCAACAATCATTTGTCATCAGGGAAATACATATTCAAACCACAAAGAGATACCACTTCACACCAACTAAGCTGGCTATAATCAAACACAGATAATAATAACAACCATCTGGAAGTTTCTCAAAAGGTTAGACATAGGAATCACCATATGACCCAACAGTTCCACTCCTAGGTATATACCCAAGAGAAATGAAAATGTATGTCCACACAAAAACTTGTACCTGAATGATAATAGCAGCAATATTCATAATAGCCAAAAAATCAGAAACAGCTAAGATGTCTACCAACTGATGAATAGATAAGCAACATGTGGTCTATTCATACAATAGAGTATTATTCGGCCACAGAAGGAAATGAAGTACCGATTTATGCTGCAACATAGATAAACCTTGAAAATATCATGCTGCGTGAAAGAAGCCAGACACAAAAGCCCACATACTGCATGATTCTATTAATATAAAATGACCAGAGTAGACAGATCTATAGATGTGGGATATAGATTCGTGATTGCCGAGAGATCAGGTCAGGGTGATGGGGCGGGGGTTGAGGGAGGAGGTTAAAGGATAGAGGGTTTGTTTTTCAGTTGATTGTGGTAATGGTTACACATGTCTGAATATACGAAAAATCATTTGTGTGTTTTAAATGGGTGAATTGTATGGTATGTTAATTATGTCCTAAAGCTGTTGAGGAAAGAAAAATCATTACACATTATGAGAACTGGTATAATTAAAATGTAGACTAAAAGCTCTGAGGTTAAGATTGCCAAGAATAGGCGAGACCTCACCTTAATTTTAAACAGGGAAGCAATTTCACTGGAGAGGCTGAAGAGGAAGCCTTAAGTTTGGGACAGGGCTAAGATGAGATGAAGATCAGAAGGGGCCACAAGCCAGGTCGTCAAGTTGCCATCTATTATGATATTTTAGTAGAAAACTTGCTCCAATCTTCTCTTTAGAGCTTTTATGTAACTGCACGTAAAGAAAGCATTGGGGTTAGTCACAAGGGAAATAAGATAGTTTTTTTTTTTTTTTTTTTTTCTCTGCCTGTTTGATCAGGTCTTTATTCAAAAGAAGCTGTCCAAAATGATTTGACCTTTATGGAATAATCAAATTTAAGAGTTTATGCAGCAGGCTTCTTTTCCTCTGTAGTGGGTTTCTTTTCTGCTGGCTTCTTTTCAGGGGCTGGTTTCTTGGTAGCTGCTGCCTTTTTTCCTACTGGAGGCTTCTTCTGCTTCTTAACACCAACAGCAGCCTTCTTTCCTTTCTTACCTATTACAACAGGCTTCTTGCCTGCAACCCCCTTCTCATCTGATTTGGCTTCTAGTGCTGCTGCCGCCGCAGCTGCCTTATCCACCCGGAGCTTGTGATTCCTGGCCTGGCGAAGGATGGTGTTCCGGCGCATGGTCTTTGCGTATGGGTTTAGCTTCAACATGATTCTCAGGTTTTTCAGCGGGTTCTTCTTTAGGACTCTGCGATGAATCTTCTTGCGTGGTGCTCGAAGGGCTCTTTGGATCTCTGGGCTTTTCAAGATTCTGCTGAGATCTGTATTGATCATCTTGTGCATGGGGAGATTGTAGTTACTCTTGAGGGAAGCAGCTTTACGCCAAGTGCCATACAATTCATCTAACTTCCGGAAAGCACTTTTGGTCCAAATGCAGAAACGTCCTACATGCCCACCAGGAGCAAGCTTCAAAATGTTCAGTTTGCTTACATTAAGCAGAGTAATTCCAGGGATGTTTCTGAAGGCCTTGATGATACCATTATCCTCATTGTAGATGATGCAGGGGCCTCTGCGCTGGATACGGCGACGGTTTCTCATTTTGCCCTTGCCAGCTCTCATTCGCTGAGAGGCATAGACCTTTTTGATATCATTCCAGGCTTTAAGTTTCTTAAGAAGCAAAACAGCCTCCTTGGTCTTCTTGTAGCTTTCAACTTTATCTTCGACTACCAAAGGAAGTTCAGGAACTTCCTCAATACGATGACCTTTAGACATGACCAGTGCTGGTAAAGCTGAGGCAGCCAGGGCAGAACAGATGGCATATCGTTTTTGGGTTGTGTTCACTCTACGATGCCAACGGCGCCAGGTTTTCGTTGGTGCAAACATTCGGCCTCCACGACACATATTTCCAAAAGCACCCTGGCCAGAACGGTGAGTCCCACCACCTCGAACTCTGGGAATTCGAGCCACAGCTCTGCCAGTACCCCAAGACTCAGCACTAGTCTGATGACCTGCTAATTCACTGACAGCATAGGGCTGTCTGTTGTTTTTGCGCAAGTTGGTGTGAACAAAGTTCACAATATCTGGTCGAATTGGAGCCTTGAATACAGCAGGCAAAGTGACATTTTTGCCAGATGACTCCCCCTTTTCGGAGTACACCGATATCAGTGGGCGAGCACACGCCATGGCGGAAAGAGGAGACAACCACGCTCCTCTCGGCCCGGCAGCTGCCACAGGAAAAGCAATAAGATAGTTTTAATCCTCAAGCAAATTTGTGATTTGGGGAGAGATAGGTAAGTACATATAACTCAAGGGAAGAAGCAAACATGGAAATGGCTATAAATAACTAGTCTCAAAGTTCCCAAGTCAGAATATCTGGGTCAGAGGTCTACTTTTTTGAATCTCATCTTTGGGTAATAGAAGGTGGGCCTCCCAGATTTAGGTGCTGTGGTTACATTTTATATCTCAGGTTCATCATAAGTTTAAAATTGACTTTGAGCATTGAATATTGACATTAACTACTAGTTAGAGGATCACTGAAACAGGAAACCCACCCAACTGATAAAAGACCAGGTATGGGAGCTGGTATTGCACTGTGGCCCAAAAACACTTAATTTCTTGTTTTGCAGGTAAACCCTAACATGATCAACGAATTTGAGGACAGTGACTTAAAATTTGTAGGTCAGGATGTTGATGGAGAGAGGATGGAAATCATTGAACTGGCAAGTAAGTGGGCTCTTCATTTTTGAAAAGCTTCCTGGTAACCTGCCTTTTGGTTGAAAAGAAACTAATCTGAGATCCAGTTTGTTTGCATTCTTTCTTTTCTTCTCTCCTTTGAAATAAATATGTAATTACTAAGTACATGAAAAAAAGAGACTGCTGGCCAGGCATGGTGGCTCATGCCTTTAATCCCAACACTTTGGGTGGCCGAGGTGGGCAGATCACCTGAGGTCAGGAGTTCAAGCCTAGGCTGGCCAACATGGTGAAACCCCATCTCTACTAAAAATACAAAAATTAGCCAGGTATGGTGGTGTGCACCTGTAGTCCCAGCTACTCAGGAGGTTGAGGCAGGAGAATCGCTTGAATCCAGGAGGCAGAGGTTGCAGTGAGCAGAGATCGTGTCACTGCACTCCAGCCTGGGCAACAGCAAGACTTGGTCTCAAAAAAACAGACCGCTTATAATCCTAATCATTTTGGGGCCTATTAGTCTGACTCCATAAAATGATGTATTATTCCAGGCCTACCAGTTGTACAAGCAGTTTGCTTCCTTTCCAACTCCTCTTTCTGAGGCTACTCGTTTGTGCCAGCCTCTAGGTTAGGTGCTCAGGGAAAGGCAGAGTGGCACTGTTGAATGGTACCCTGCCTGCTCTCCTCCTTTACAGAAGAATAGCCAAGTGCCACCTGATTGTTGGTAATTAATGCTGATATCTGTTGTATTAGGGACCTGGCTTCTCTCCTGCCTTTCTCCACTATGCTGGGTAGTCAAGCATGGGTCAGTCATTTAACTTCTGAACACTAGTCACTGCCCTCAGAGTTCTTTTTAAGACCAAACAGAACAGAAATAAAGGCATCGGAAGAACACCAAAGTTGTTAGTAACTAGGCTGGAACGCCCGTGAGCACATAGGCACGAACTACACATTTATTATTGATGAGACAGAAGGCAGTGTTCTTCTCAACCATCTTTGCAGGGACATGGTAAGCTCATGGTCACAGTTGGTCGCAGCTCTTTGTCTTGATGTTCTAGCCCAGGGGTTGGCAAACTACTGCCTGTGCACCATGTTCAGTCTGCTGTTTACAGCCAGCTTAGGAGCTGAAAATGATTTTTTACATTTTTTAATGGTTAAAAAAATTTTAAAAATACTTCTCTTTAAAGAGAAGAGAATACTGCCTATGACGTGCAAATTACATGCCATTCAAATTTGTGTGCATAAATAAAGTTTTTGTGGAACACAGTTTAGGGGTGGAAAGGGGTTATCTGTGACCTTTTTCTTACCCATCATAAGGGTCATGATCAACAGCCCTATAACAAGACATGTTGACAAGAGAAAAGCATAACAAATGTATTTAATCAAAGTTTTATGCGACACGTGAGTTTTCAGGAATGAAGACCCAAAGACCTAGGGAAAACTTCATTTTTATGCTTAGGTTCGCTGAACAGTGGACAGCCATGTAGCAATGTGATTGGGCGAAAGGGCATACTCTAATGGTAATAGACTGACGGGAAGCCCAGAAAGGCCTGTCTGCTCAGATTCTTCTTGGCCTTTCTGTGTAGCATCCCATTCCCCCAGGTCTAGAGCAGGACTCATCTGGAATGAGGGTTTTATGACCACTTTCAGGAAAGGTAGGTAGGTCAGAGAATTTCTTGATGGCCAGCTTTCACACGGAAAGGCAAGGGAACATCAGAGTGACCTTCTTGCTTTGGAGGTCTTCCCAGTCGCCTTCTGTTCAAAGTACTTTAGGGTAGCTTTTTCTGAGCCCTGACAACAGCAACACTCATTCATTTATGTCTTGTCTATGGCTGCTTTTTATTTTTATTTTCTTTGAGATAGGGTCTAGCTCTGTTACCCAGGCTGGAGTGCAGTGACATGATCATGGCTCACTGCAGTCTTGATCTCTTGGGCACAAGCAATCCTCCCACCTCAGCCTCCCAAGTAGCTGGGGCCACAGGTGTTCATCACCCTGCCTGGCTAATTTTTTTTTTGAGATGAAGTCTCACTCTGTTGCCCAAGTTGGAGTACAGTGGTACAATCTCAGCTCACTGTAACCTCCACCTCTTAGGTTCAAGCGATTCTCCTGTCTCAGCCTCTCGACTAATTTTTGTGTTTTTTTTAAGTAGAGATGGGTTTCACTATGTTGGCCAGGCTGGTCTTGAACTCCTGACCGCGTGATCCTCCCACCTTGGCCTCCCAAATTACTGGGATTACAGGAGCGAGCCACTGCGCCCAGCCAATTTTTAAAGTTTTTGTAGAGACAGGGTTTTGCCATGTTGCTCAAGCTGGTCTCACCTGGGCTCAAGGCATCTTCCCTCCTCGGCCTCCCAAAATGCTGAGATTACAGGCATAATGTAATCTCATGAACAGCTGCATCTGGCCGATGGCTGTTTGTTATGCTACCATGGCAGAGATGAGTAGTTAAGAAAGAGACCTTATGGCTCACAAAGCCTGGAATATTTACCCTTTACAGAATATTGGCCCTTTACAGAAACATTTCCTAATTCCTGGGCTAGACCCACACGCATACACTTCATTTAACTAACTTGAATTTAACATTTTCACATGCCTCCTTGACCTATGTGTCTATTTGGATGTTCTCTTGACACTTCCATCTCAACTTATTTAAAAGTAAATTTACATGCTCTCTCGATGAGTTCATTCTCCTGTTTCTGTTAAGATACCATCAGTCTCCCTGTCCAGGGTTTCTCAGCCTTGCCACTATTGACCGACATTTGGAGTGGGATAATACTTTGCTGTGGAGGCTGTCCTGTGCACTGTAGAGCAAGCTTGTTCAACCCACTGCCCACAGGCTGCATGCAGCCCAGGACGGCTTTGAATGCGACCCAACACAAATTCGTAAACTTTCTTAAAACATGATGAGATTTTTTTGCATTTTTTTTTTTTTTTTAGCTCATCAGCTATCATTAGTGTTAGTGTATTTTATGTGTGGCCCAAGACAATTCTTCCTCCAATGTGCCCAGGGAAGCCAAAAGATTGGACACCCCTGTTGTAGAGTGTTTGGCAGCATTCCTAGCCTCTACTCACTGCCAGTATCACCCCTACCTCCTATGTTGTGACAACCCAAAATATCTCCAGACATCATCAAATGCCCCTGGCGGGCCAGGTGCAGTGGCTAACACCTATAATCCCAACGCTTTGGGAGGCCAAGGTGGGAAGATCACTTGAGACCAGGAGTTCCAGACCAGCCTGGGCAACATGGTGAAACCCTGTCTCTACAAAACAGTTTAAAAATTAGCTGGGCATGGTGGCTGGTGCCTGTGGTCCTAGCTACTCATGAGGCTGAGGTAGGAGGATCACTTGAGCCATGATCATGCCACTGCTGATAGAGCAAGACCCTATCTCAAAAAAAAAAAAAAGAGAGAGAGAGAGAATGAGAGAAAGAAAGTCCCTGGGGGGCACATTTGCCCCTGGTGGAGAATTATTCTCCTAGACTATCAGGCTAGAAATTTCACATATTAGCTTGTCTTCCCCTTCAGATCCCAACTTGTAGTGAATTGTCAAGTCTTGCAGATTCTGCCTCTGGAAGGAAAGCTGGTGTTTGGAATTGCATTGCTGCCCCTAAAACGCTAGTCCCAGTGCATGCCAACTCCAGCTCATACTTGTCCTCAATCTCCTTCCTGCTTCCAAGCCACCCCTTCTCCTGTACTGCCTAACAAGGACAGAACTCTGCAGTGTGTAGTGACGCTAATTTGGTGGATAAACTACTCTCATATATTGAGTACAAGTATGTGCAGGATACTGTAGAAATGGTAGCGTGATGTTCCAGAACCTACGCTTCCAGCCTATATGCTTTAGGCTCCAAATAAACTGGATTACCTACCGCATCTTCTAACCTCCCTCTTCTTTCTCCAGCTTAGCTCATGCCACTAGTCATCACTTCTTTTCTCTGTCTCTTTCCCTTTTTGTCTCTGATCTGTTCAAGTACTTCTAGAGTCCCGAGCAGAGGGGAGAATTGAAGTCTGAGAAGGCTCGTTTGAACAGAGTAGCATTTTACCTAGACCCGAAAGAAGGAAAGCAATGGACATTTAGTGTGCACTTACTGGGTGCTTGTCAGTAGACCTCTTGCTAGGGACTTTGCATACCTTATGTAACTAACAAAGCAGGTGATGCTATTCCCACTTTACAGAGGAGACCAGAGTGCAAAGAGGTTAAATGACAGGCCCAGGGCCGTCCAGCTAGTCTTGTGGGGCAAGAGCAAACCCAGGTGGTTACCTCCTTCTGCCACCACTGCTGTGGGATTTTATTGTTCTTGTTTTCACATTCTACCTAAGGTGATGAATTCATGTCTGGAGTTTTGAATTAGAATAGTGAGTATGCATTTCCAGGAGTCTTTCTGATGGAAATGTCCATCAGTTAGAATTAAAGTGTGGATCTTGCTGTTGGTATTGAAGCCTCTTAAATTTTCCTAGCATGTGAGAAGGCGGAAAATTTTTTAAGCAAATTACTATTTGTTTACTTTGTTTAAGTACTTATTCACTTTTAATTCTCCTGGTTCTCATTATTGTCATCAAATACTTAGAAGCTTCTTTCATCATAAGGATTTAGACTCTCATTGAGGCTTTCGAATTTCATGTGGATTGAAAAGGAAACGAGAGCTGCTGTAAAACCTTGCAGTTTTTAAAAGCTGACTGCAAGCAGTTATTAAGGAAAATGCCCCAGAAGATTTTGATCTTAGGTACCCCTTGGAAACATATCCATGAATCTCCACTGTCCTGAAGGGTTCTGAGAAGAACAACAAAGCTTGAGATTAATATTATATAATGTCAGAATTTGGTTTAAAGCAATCAAAAGCATTATCTTGAAGATAATTTTATCTGGCTGATAGAACATCATCAAAATAAAAACTTTACTTTCTCCTCATATTGGCGTAGAGGATTTTTTGGATAACGTGATTCAGAGCAATGATCCATTCATTCACATATTCTGTCCCTGGCTATTACATGATTACATTGCTCAGTCTGTCTGTAGTGATACAAAAGCACAATTACTGCTTGCCTTTTTTTTCCCCCAAAGATGTCCCTAGATGTTCTGCAGTAAGATTTATTGTCTCTTAAATTTAAAGCTACATTGCTTAATTTCTTCTCTAAGCGTGGATGATTTCTCTGCGTTTCTTGAGGGAATACATTCCTAGGAGAAGGTGGCATTCCCCTTATCAGGCTTCCTTACCTGTATGTTCCTCTAATTCAAGGAGGTTTCTTCTTAGATGTAGGGGATTTCTACACTGGATTTTTCTGTGATCAGAGCTGTCCTGTAGAACTCACTGCAATGTAAAAACCTGTCATTCATTAAAAAAGAAAAAATTTAAAAAAACTCACTGCAGTGATAGAACTAGTCGGCCCTATCCAATATGATAGCCTCTAGCCACATGTGGCTTTGAACATGTTTCAAAAGCTCAATTAATTTTAATGAATTTAAGTAGCTACATGTGGCTAGCGTCTACCATTTTCCGTAGTAGAGCTTTTTAAAAAAATATAATTTCAACTTTCATTTTGGATGCAGGGAATATATATGCAGACTTTTTTTTTTTTTTTTTGAGACAGGGTCTCACTCTGTCGCCCAGGCTGGAATGCAGTGGCGTGATCATGGCTCATGGCAACTTCCACCTCCTGGGCTGAAGTTATTCTCCCACCTCAGCCTCCCAAGTAACTGGGACCACAAGCGCACGCCACCACGCCCAGCTAATTTTTGTATTTTTTGTACAGCTAGAGTTTCACCATGTTACCCCAGCTGGTCTTGAGCTCCCAGGCTCGAGCAATCTGCCCACCTTGGCCTCCCAGAGAGCTGGGATTATAGGCGTGAGTTACTGTGCCTAGCCCGTGTGCAGATTTGTTACGTGGGTATATTGTGTGATGCTAAGATTTGGGATATGGATCCCATCACCCAAGTACTTACCAGAGTACCCAACAGACAGTTTTTCAACTCTTGCCCTCCCCTCTCCTTCCCCACTCTGGTAGGTTCCAGTGTCTGTTGTTCCTATCTTTATGAGTACTGGATGTTTAGCTCCCATTTGTAAGTGAGAACATGCAGTATTTGGTTTTCTGTTCCCATGTTAATTCACTTAGAATAATGGCCCCCAGCTGCATTCATGGTGCTGCAAAGGACATGGTTTCATTTTTATGGCTGCATACTATTCCATGGTATATATGTACCACATTTTCTTTATCCAATCCACCGTTGATGGGCATCTAGTTGATTCCATGTCTTTGCTGTTGTGAATACTGCTGCCATGAACATATAAGTGCATGTGTCTTTTTTGTAGAGCGATTTGTTTTCCTTTGGTTATATACCCAGTAATGGGATTGCTGAGTTGAATGGTAATTCTGATTTAAGTTCTTTGAGAAATCTCCAAACTGCTTTCCACAGTGGGTGAAATAACTTACATTCCCACCAACAGTAGGTTTTCTTTTCTCCACAGCCTTGCCAGCATCTGTTGTTTTTTGACTTTTTAATAATAGCCATTCTAGCAGGGCTTTAAATGATTACCTTAGGAAAGTAGACATTTGCATTCAATCATCATTTCCCTATTACTGTAGTAGTAGCTTTGGATCTTCGGTGGTAAGTGATAGGAATTTGTGATTTTGAATTCCATACTAGATTTTAGATCATTTGATAAAGTACCTCATTGAAAGCTTTAAAGTTATATTTACTTCCCCCTCTAAAACTTATTATATTTTATTATCTTTAGTTTGAGTCATAGCCAGGGACAGGATATTTGAATGAATGGATCATCGCTCTGAATCACTTTGTCCAAAAAATGCTCAGTTTTATGGTGCTATGATTAATACCCAGCTTAAAGCTGTGACTAGAAAAGCAGTTGTCCTGATTGTATTCCCAAGGATAGCTCAATGGGTTGACATTGTGCTGGTTTATCCCAGGGGAAAGGAGAAGACCTTGCAGGAAATGGCCTGAAGCCACGTAAAACAAAGAAAGACCCAGGGTTAGCCTAAAGTCCAAGGGAAATCTAACCAACATAAATCTACAGAATGCCTTCAAAAAGCAGGCAGATTTTGGGAAAGCAGAATTCTTCTTGCCATTCAAAAATTTTTGCTTGACTTTGCTCACTCTGACACCTTCCACATGTAAAATTTCCAAGATGTGTTTTACAATTTGAAATTCCACGCAGGAATGGATGGATACTATAAGTAACTGACTATAATGATAACAGGTTAAAGAATCATCTTACCATTTAATGAGCTTTATGTTCAAAGATAAGAAGACCTTTAAAGCAGTTCTCATGTTTGTCTGCTTTAATCGCATCACGGTTGTTCTCATTTCAGATCATCCCTATTTTGTTGGTGTCCAGTTCCATCCTGAGTTTACTTCTAGGCCAATGAAGCCTTCCCCTCCGTACCTGGGGCTCTTACTTGCGGCAACTGGGAACCTGAATGCCTACTTGCAACAGGGCTGCAGACTGTCTCCCAGGTAACCAGCTTACTGATCTTAGCAATAAAACAAGATGCATAGTGTTAGCATCTTAGGGTTTCTTAAAAAAATCAATGCCATTATAGAATTGTTTTTATGTGAAGAGTCAGTTTTTTTCTCTTAAACATAATTTTCTCCTCTTCATGAAAATAATTTAATCACATGTACAGTAGTAATGTGTCAGTTTTCCAAATCATGATGACACTGGATATTATTCTAGAATTTTTTTTCATTTGATAAGTGAAAAGATTTTCTTTTGTTAATTCTTCGATTAATATATATGAATAATTTATATGTTTATTGGCTCCTTGTTTTATGAATAGCTTGTTCATATCTTTTCTTCATTTTGGTATTGTATTATTTTCCTTACTGGTTGGTAAGCTCTTTATGTATAACGGTTGTTAATCCTTTGTTAGGCTGGAAATATTTTTCAAGGTGGTTTTGCCTTCCTTCCAAGTTGTTAATGGTAGTTTTTATTCTCCCTAAAGAGTTTAGTCCTTTTTTATGTTTTTAAAAAATGTGTGTAGTCAAATATTTTACTTTTGTGGATTCTGCCTTTAGTCTCATGCCTAACATCTTTCCTTATGGAACGATTGTGTAAATAATAACCCCTGTGTTTTCCTCTAGCACTTTTATGGTTTCAGTATAGTTTATAATCTATATGGATTTTATTTTCAGTGGAATCTGTGAGGCTAGGATTTGGCCAATGAGTTGAGTAATTTGACTTTGTTTCAGGGATTTCTATTTTGTTCTGTTGATGGTTTTATCTCTTACACCTGAACTGTTACCATCCTTTTCATTTTCATAGCATTATTATAAATCAAGACCTTATCGATCCTACTTCCACCGTTATTAAAATTTTTAATGTATTTTGCTATTCTTCCAGACAAACTGTTATTTATTTATTATTTTCTTAGAGACAGGGTCCGGCTCTATCACCCAGGCTGGAGTGCATTGGCACAATCACAGCTCACTGCAGCCTTGAACTCCTAGGCTCAAGCAATCCTCCTGCCTCAGTCTCCCAAATAGCCAGGACTACAGGCACACACCACCATGCCTGGCTAATTTTTTAAATTTATTATTTCTGTGGAGACAAGGTCTCAGTATATTGTCCAGGCTGGTCTTGAATTCTTGACCTCAAGCAATCCTCCTTCCTTGGCTTCCGAAGTGCTGGGATTATAGGTATGAGCCACTGTGCCCAGCCTGTACAATGATTTTTAAAACTCAAGTTTGAATAAAAAATCCTTAGGGATTTTTTTAAAACTGGAAATTTATTACATTTATTTATTTATTTAGAGACAGGGTCTTGCTCTATTGCCCAGACTGGAGTGCAGTGGAGCAATCTCGGCTCACTGCAACCTCTGCCTCCTGGGTTCAAGAGATTCTCCTGCCTCAGCCTCCCAGGTAGCTGGGACTATAGGTGTGCGCCACCACGCCCAGCTAATTTTTGTGTTTTTAGTAGAGACAGGGTTTCACCATGTTAGCCAGGCTGGTCTCGAACTCCTGACCTCAAGTGACCTGCCTGCTTCGGCCTCCCAGTTGGGATTACAGGCGTGAGCCACTGTGCCTCTCCAAAATTTCATTACATTTAAATATTAGTTTGGGGAGAGTTTATTTTTATTTCTTCTCATCCAAGAATATTGTACCTAATAACTTTAAAAGCAGAAGTAACCAGCCAAAATATCATAGATTTGGTAGGGGTTATTACCATAATAACCAGATATATGTTGTTTAGAAGACTACCACTGCCAACCTTCATTCTGGCAAACAACCCTTGCAGTGTTGCCATTGAGGGCTGCCAGGATTTGTGTATGATGTGTATGTGTGTGCTTGTTACACAAGCCTACTTATTTGTGTCATCACCTGCTAGGAGAAGCTCACAGCTCTCTAGCACTTCCTTTCACTGTGTGTTCATATGGGAACAGCTTCACGTTTTGCACTTTGGGCATCTTACTGAATTAATGTTCACCCCTTTCAGTCGTGAACCAGTGCACTGACTTTCAAACTGTGCCTTCGGAGCTGGAGTCTGGGCTGCTGCGAGGAGCAGGCCGTGGAGACTCTGGGCTCTTTCCAGCTTCAGCTGAGCAGCTCCACTTTATCTGGCTCATGTGCCGTGGTTCTGCAAGAGATTTCATCTGAAGAAGAGCTTCCTGTGTTCTGAGACTGCTTCCTGTGTTCTGTGGCTTATGCCACAAATTGGACATCCTCGTGTGGTCCCATGTCACATGTGCGCTGTGACCCTTTGTGGCCATTTTACAATTCCCATTATTTTAGATTCTCACACTGAAAGGAAGGTGATAGTGGGACAAGATAGACGGCTGGGAGAAATAATTCACTTGTAACCATGTGGCTGTTTGCAAATACCAACTAATATACAAATCCCGTCTGACTCATGTGGACTGCCCACCTTCGTGTTTTATGGCCTGCCAATTCCCACTTGGGGGTGGTGGTGCCTGGGTAAAGCTTCTAGCAGGGTGTGGTGGCTCATGCCTGTAATCCCAGCACTTTGGGAGGCCAAGGTGGGCGGGATCACCTGAGGTCAGGAGTTCGAGACCAGCCTGGCCAACGTGGTGAAACCCCATCTCTACTGAATGTACAAAAATTAGCCAGACCTGGTGGCACATGCCTGTAGTCCCAGCTACTAGGGGGGCTGAGGCAGGAGGATCACTTGAACCCGGGAGGCAGAGGTTGCAGTGAGCTGAGATCGCACCACTGCACTCCATGAACTCCAACTTGGGCGACAGAGCGAGACCCGTCTCAAAAAAAAAAAAAAAAAAGCAGCTTCCCAGTAGTTTATGAAAAAACTGACTGATTGCTAGTGACTTCTGAGCAAGATATAATGTATCTCAGAGAGAAGGAAAGACCTTTTAACCGTATTCTGATGCTGGCATTGGAATTGTAGCTGACTAGTAGGCTTCCATGGCACTGAGGGAATTCCTATGTGTATCAACCACAAACTGAAGCATTCCTTAAGGCCAGCCAGCATCTTATTTATCTTTCTCTCCCTGGCTCCCTTGCACACACGTTGTTTATTACCCATTAAAGTAATAAATGCAGGTAGGAGGGGAGTCTACTCTTGACACATTTCAGTGAGATTTCCAACTAAGGATGGTGACTATGAATTAATCCAGTGACAGATACCAGGATTCCAGAGGAACCTTGCACTTCAGCTCCTCTCTGCCCAGCTCCATGGGATTAGTGAGCTTTGAAAAGCAAATGACTGCTCTGATGCCATGCTCTAATGTGAGCTGAGTTGGGGCTGTGTTTCTGTCAAACAAGATTACTCCTTGTAATCAACCCTAAACAAATGTGACAAGGAATACAAACACTAGAATAATGACTTCCTTTCCCAGAAGTTGGCTCTGATGATATTCAGCTGTATGGCACGTGTATACCCAATGTCTTTAAAGCATGAAGTGTAAAAATCCTTGGCTTTGAGTCAAGCGTACCTGAGCTGTAACCTCTGCATTCTGCCTAGTGGGGAACATTTATCTTTTAAGGCCTGGGAAGTTGCAATAAGAATATTATTTTGGGATTTACAGCTAGTGAGCTAAATTCTCAGCTACTTCATAATCTACAAAATGGCAGCAGTTAGGAAGATCAATTCCACCTGGTTTTAGACTAGTAGTCGTCAGTTCAAGGGCATAATAGCTTCAGGACAGTATTTTTTAGGTTTTCATGAGCTATTCAAAAATACATGCAAAATCAAACTAAGAGTCTTGTTTAGGGGGGTCCCCTTAAGACCGCCCACACTTTGGTGATTTGCTGGAAGTAATCAGAATACAGCTGTACTCATAGCTAATATATATTTATTTATTTATTTAGAGATGGAGTTTTGCTCTTGTTGCCCAGGCTGGAGTGCAATGGCATAGTCTTGGCTCACTGCAACCTCTACCTCCTGGGTTCAAGTGATTCTTGTGCCTCAGCTTCCTGAGTAGCTGGGATTACAGGTGCCTGCCACCACGCCCAGCTAATTTTTGTATTTTTAGTAGAGATGGTATTTCACCATGTTGGCCAGGCTGGTCTTGAACTCCTTACCACTGTAATTCATGTGCCTCGGGCTCCCAAAGTGCTGGGATTATAGGCATGAGCCACCATGCCCGGCCTTATAGCTAATATTTATTACGGTGGCAAAGTAAACATGCACAGCAAGATCAATAATGGGAAAGATAAGTGGAGTTTGGAGAAATTCATTTGCACATTTCCTATGCTCTCTCTTTCCTGTGATAAGTCACATAGAGGTCACCTTCCTTCCAGCAGTGAAAATGTAACTATGCGTATGTGATATTTCTGCCCAAAGGAGCCAGTTTGAGATTCAGAGTTAAGGGATATTTTGGGGGATGGTCACGTAGGCATTTTCTGCCTAGCAACCACCAAAATTCCAGACTGCCAGAGGGAAAGCAGGTGTTCACCATAGATCGCGTTGTTTGTATGGACAGTGTAAGCCCAGCAAAAGGACTTTATCATTTAGTAATGGTGCACACATTCCGAAAGTCGTGTTCCCAGCACCAGCCAAGAGCTAACCCTGCAAGCAGGGCCTTCTAAATATAGCAGCCTCAGGCCTGCTGTTAACTCTTCTTTACACAAGTCTAACAAACCGTTTTGAGAACAAATAAATCCAATGGAAAGTAGTGGTCCATTAAATACATCATTGCAATTCTTTGCTGATCTCTCTCCTGTGATGTCTAAACATAATTTGTCTTATGTATAAAAGGCAACCACAAATTTGCATGGCCTTGCTGACACATAATGTAAAGGAATGAGACTGCTTCATGTAATTATAAGAAATAAACTTCATGAGAATATATGAAGGTGCTTGTAATTGCAAGTTTTTTGTTTGTTTAAATCTAGAAATAGAGCATCTAATCTCTTTCTGGAATTTTTTTTTTTAAAGGCAGGATCTCCCTATGTTGCCCAGGCTGGTCTCAAACTCCTGGGCTCAAGCAATCTGCCTGCCTTGGCTTCCCAAAGTGCTGAGATTACAGGTATGAGCCACTGCGCCTGGCCTGGGGCCTAGAATTCCATTTTTAAGCAACAAGAGAAGGATCAGAGTCTAAAGTTCATTCATAGGCTGTTTTTTGGCATGTGTGTCTCTGTGGCTGCCTGCAAGGCTCTTGGGAGCAATCACTACACACCAAGTTTAGGCACAACTTCCAGTTTTTATTTGTCAGATCAGAGTAAAACTCTCCTTGAATAGTGCTTGATGTATATCAGAAAGCAAAAACTTAGATGGGGTTCAGTTGGCAGTTCACAGAAATGCAGCTTTTTGGGAAACATTTTTAATTATAAAACCAGAATCTTGAGTCATTTGAGTAGAATTTTATTCTTGTTCTGGAACTTTGGATTCCATTTCTCCATCCAGCAATTACTATTTCTTGTGCAGATATGTCATCTTTTTGTGGCAAAACAGGAAGCAGGGTGGTACAAAAACAACAGGAGGGAAAGGTACTCAGTGATTCACTATATTTGCTTGACTGTTTCAGACAAACCCAAAAGCTGAAACTACTTTGTAATAAGAGTCCTTAAAGGAAGTACACACCTGGAACCGGTTCTTTCCGTCTCCTGTTTCCTTTGTGTGCCCCTAGGATCTAAGTCCATTCTCTCTTCTGTGCTTAGCCCTTCCCTCTATACTTGTTGAGTCCTGGCAGCAGTCAGGGTGAGAAGGAACCCATTTCATTCACCACTGTCTCTGGTCTCTCTTCTGTGACAATATATCGGGGTTTTCCTGCTAAGTAACATGCCGACTTCTAGTCTGGGATGATTTTGTTTCCTGTTGACTTCTACATGTAGCATTACAGAAAATTTGGAAAAGAGAGGAAAAAAAAAAAAAACATTCACAAACCCACCAGCCTAACATAATTACTGTGGTCATTTTCAAATATTTCCTATGAGCCTATACCTGTATATGATTCTTTCTGTTGTTGTAATAATAATAGTAACACACATACCCCAAACTTTTATTTTGAAAACTTGCCAAACCTACAGAAAAGATGAAAGAGTGATACAGTGACGGTCTGGAGATCTCCTTTGCAAAGGAACATTTTTCTCCATTTTGGTTTTTAAATACCAAGAATTTGCAATGAATTTGCTCCTGCAAGAAGTGGTTGATTCCAGGCCTGGGGCAGGGGAAGTACAAGATGAGCCTGGAACATATTGCTGTATTTAAAGCAAGGAACAGCTGAAAATGAATGGGATATGAGTTTTCCAAGGTCAAAGAAGCCAGCTTGAAAGGGCTCCCACTGGCCTTAATTTGGACAATTTGAGCTTCAAAAAGAGCAATCACAGTATTAGATTATAACACATTTCATTATCTGAAATTCCATGAGTCCATAATAATACTCAGAAAATACAAAAGGAAAGAAAAAAGAAAAGCCAATTAAAAATGTAGATGTCATCTCCAGTGTAATAACGGATTCAAATAAGGATCATTGGTGGATACTAAAGCCACTGAGTGATGTTGTAAGAAACAGGTTATTCATATGTTCTCAGAATATCACTATAAATGCTTTATTTACAGACGCTTGTATTTTGAACATAACACCTCATATGCATTTTTCCAAGTTGCGTGAAGTTCATTTTTAATGGCTGCACGCTTCAGCATTCACTCAACACACTCCCTGTGTTAAAACTTATTCTATCCCAGCCAATGTGCTGGGTGCTAGGGAAGCAAGTGCTTGACTAAGAACACATTCCCTGACCTGGGGACTCATCAGGTAGTCTAACTGTTCTCTAAATTTTGGGCCCACTTCCTGGAAAACTGCCCAAACATACCACTTCGTAGTTTCCTTATATTCGTACCCGCAATGCTACCCCCTACCCTGCATCCATAGACTTTCTTCTATAGGTCTTCAGCTACAGACCTTCCCATCCAGGAAAGGGCACAGACCTGCAAGCGCACAGTCCCAGCAGCGTGGGAAATGCTGGCATTAGAGCTTGTTCTCTCTTTCATGGTTGTACCCAGGGGATGCTCCCAGGTTGCCAGGATTAACTAACATCAAGGTAAATATCTTTCTGCAAGTGGTACCATCACCCACACAGTGTGATCTGGCTGGACTCCCCTGGGGAAGCTCAGATTCCTCCTCCTTTATCTCCATCTCATAGTCAGCAGGTGCTGGCAATTCCTGTTGTTGGAATTCACCCCATCTTTCGTCTATTTTCTGCCATGCTGCAAGTGAGTGTGGCCCGGAGTCAGCACTCTAGCTGAGTCAACCAAGTTCAAACTGGCTCTTTTATTTCCCAGCTGGTTGTGACCTCGCTTTTCTGTGCATCGCTTTCTTTATAAAAAGGAGATGGTAATAGTCCCCACTTGACATGGCAGAAATGAAGATTAAGTTTCACACTAAATGTAAAGCACTTAGCATAGTGCCTGGTCAATGGCAGCAACTTAAATGGGAATTATTATGATGATGCTATTAATTTTCCCTTAGTTCCAGTATCGCTTGCCTACTACGAAGCCTCCTACTTGGTTTCTCTGCCTCCACCTTACTTCCTCTCAGACCATCTTCTGCTCTTACAATGATCTCTCCCCGACATTATTTTGGAGCTTAAAACCCCCAATGGCTTCCCTTGGTTATAGGATAAAATGCACACAAATCCATCTATGAAACAGCTTACAGTTCCTTGAACTTTCCAGAGGGTTTTGCCTGTTGCCTCTTGATACACATTCCTGACCTGCTTACCGAGAGGGGAATAGGGATCTATATCCTATTACAACGCTCGTTCATGGAATCATTAGGTGAATGAGGTGAATCAGAGGTGAAAGGTGGCGAATCGCAGGTGAATCGTTAGGTGAATCGCAGGTGAGAGTGGCTCCTCCATTGTTCACAGAGGGTGCATTTCACCCTCCCGGGCATGCTTCTCTTATGTTGGGTGGCTCTGCTGTCTCTTGGACTCGGAGAGTAAGGTACTCTTTTCCCTTGCACAAATCCGACATTCTGTTTCCAGCACTGTTTCAAACTTGGAATCACTTTGTTTCAAACTTGGAACCACTTTGCTTTTTGATTTCTGGGTTGCGCAGTTGATGTTGCCAGGGGCCATTCTTGTTCCATATGGTGCAAAAATATTTTATTTCTGTGGGGACAGTATTGACAAATAGGGTGGATACTATGGATTTGAATTCTCGGTCTGCCACTTATTGAGTAATTTTGTCCAAGTCACCACTTCTAAACTTCTTGATTCTCGTCCTTAGGGCCACTATGAGGAACAGATGAGGTGGTGCTTTATACACTCAACTGCTATCAAAATGCCACTTTCCCCACTTCGTTACACTTCAAGCGAAAGTGAACTGAAATTAACAAAAGATTCTATTTTGCTTTCTTTTGAACAGTTCTTTTAAACATTTGAAAAAATGGTTCATCCCTGTGATTGTTTGACTTCAACTCCATACGTTGAGTTTTTTTTTTTGGGGGGGATAAATTATTCTTAATGAACCACATTCGAGTACACTTTCCCTGGGGCGGGGGGAGGAATAAGTGTTGGTTAAAAGGTGCTCCTTTTAACCAGATAATGGTGCACTGCAGTGTGGATGGTGTGGTGCCAGACAGGAGTGGAGTTAATAGTACTACAGACTACCGTGCTTTTACCACCCTACCTGGATGGTGTTCTACTGTTTACTATGAAATACAAAACTCATTCAAAGCAGACTAAGTTTTTGTTCCATTTCTCTTATATTTCATGGCTTCCAGGGGCCCTTTGTGAAGGAAATAAGTACAGCAGTAACACTTTGGGGATAACTGTGTGCATGACAACCTGTTTTTAAAACATGCTGTTTCACATGAAACGGATTTTAATACAAAGTATTGTAAGGAACTCATGCATGCTGGGAATCCTGACTATACCATTTAAATGTTTAAATTCCAACCCAACCACCTCTTTCTGTTAATGGAGAAGAAATGGTTTAACAGCTGCCTTGGGGTAGCGTAAAGGTGGACTATATGAGGCATTGCTATATCCTTTCGCTAGCACCTTGGAATATCTGTTTTCTTATGTTGGGAATTTATTGGGAACCAGAAGTCCTTGACAAGCAAACTTCACTATGACAAATCTTTTGCTTGTCAAGAGCCACATGTTGGCTGGGCACAGTGGGTCACGCCTGTAATCCCAGCACTTTGGGAGGCCAAGGCAGGTGGATCGCTTGAGGTCAGGAGTTCAAGACCAGACTGGCCAACATGGTAAAACCCTATCTCTACTAAAAATACAAATATTAGCTGGACGTGGTGGTGCATGCCTGTAATCCCAGCTACTTGGGTTGCTGAGGCAGGAGAATTGCTTGAACCCAGGAGGCAGAGGTTGCAATGAGCCAAGATCATACCACTGCACTCTAGCCTGGTTGACAGAGTGAGATTCTGTCTCAAACAAACAAATAAACAAACAGAAAACACCAGGTGGGGTGGCTTATGCCTGTAATCCCAGCTACCTGGGAGGCTGAGTTAGGAGAATCGCTTGAACCTGGAAGGCAGAGGTTGTGGTGAGCTGAGATTGCCCCATTGCACTCCAGCCTGGGTAACAAGAGCGAAACTCTGTCTCAAAAAGAAAAGAAAAGAACTACATGTTGACCATTGTGGTCAAATTTTGTCAGTATAGTGAGTCCTCTGTGTCGCTGCTGGTGATTTTGATTTGTCTTGCAAGAAATGGTACCATAAAATACTTTTTAAAAAGAGTTTCCATGATTTGGGAGGCACGTGCATGCATGAAAGATATTTGCTATGATTTTAATTAACGGTATAGACCTTAAAGAAAAACTTTTGGCCAGGCATGGTGGCTCACACCTGTAATCCCAGCACTTTGAGAGGCTGAAGTGGGAGTATTGCCTCACTCCAGGAGTTCTAGACCAGCCTGGGCAACATAGTGAGACCCCATGCCTACAAAAAATAAAAACAAAAGGTTAACCGGGCATGGTGGAGTGCGCCTGTAGTCCCAGCTACTCGGGAGGCTGGGGTGGGAGGATCACTTGAGCCCAGAGGTTGAGGCTGCAGAAAGCTCTGATCATGCCACGGCATTCCAGCCTGGGTGACAGAGGAAGACCCTGTCTCGAAAATTTTTTTAAGGAAATGACAAGGACCATTGCATGATGACTGTAGGTTGCTTTTTAAAAATAATTATTCATCTGTTTTTAGATCAGCACTGTACAATAGAACTTTCTGCACTGATAGAAATGTTCTCTAATCTGTACCATCATATATGGTAGGTACTAGGCACACATGGCTACTGAGCACTTGCAATGTGATTGGTGCAAGTGAGGAATGGAATTTTAAATTTTATTTCGTTTTAATGGATTTAAATTTAGATAGCCACTGTGGCTTGTGGCTACCGTATTGGACAGTGTAGTTTAAAATTTTTCCCCTTTTCTTAAGAGGCCAAGGAGGGAGGATCACTTGAGGTCAGGAGTTTGAGACTAGCCTGGCCAACATAGAGAAACCCCGTCTCTACTAAAAAGTACAAAAAATTGGCCGGGAGTGGTGGCAGGCGCCTGAAATCTCACCTATTCGGGAGGCTGAGGCAGGATAATTGCTTGAACTTGGGAGGTGGAGGTTGCAGTGAGCCCAGATTGTGCCGCTGGACTCCAGCCTGGGTGACAGAGCAAGACACCATCTAAAAAAATAAAAATAAATAAATAAAAAATTTCCCCTCTTCAAATATAACAAGACATATAGGGACATGTCTGTATTTTATGCCGCTTCATAAAATTTAACATGAAAGACTCTAATATCTGATAATTCTTCCCTTTGAGAAACGTGTATGTGTGTGTGTTTGTGTGTATAAAAAATTACTTAAAAAGACAGGTTAGTCCTAAGATAGAGCTGGATGTCTTGAATTAAATGAAAATATGCGCAGATACATGTAGCTTATGACTTAAGTTTGTTCTGCGTGAAACAGAAATGAACCCAGCATAGAGTAGCGCTCACAGCACATATTTAGCACAGGGCACACTCACATTTTATTGCACGTGCAAGAGCCACTGTTGGTCTGCATTCAGATGACCCACATTTTATTTCTAGCAGTTGTTTTTTATTGGCAGATGAATGTCCTAAAATCAGCAAGTTCAGCAGTAACGTCCGTTTTGATAATTCTGTTCTTGGGTGTCATGGTTTATTTTATTGTCTTATCCCCAGTCTCTGAACACATACGAAAGACAATCAGTGAACCCAGTCATTAACCTTGGAGATGAATAAACTCAAGCTGAGCGTCATTTTGTTAGACTCAGCTTGTGCCATTTGGATGTGTTGGCAGAGCTTGGGGCAGACAGCCATCGGCTAGGAAATGGGAGCTCTTAGGTTAGAAACAGGCCTGCCCAAGCCCACTTGCTAATGTGGGTAGGAAATTATACTTGATACAGGAAACAATTATGAAAATCATACAGTTAGCAGTTTTAATTGGTTCTTTGTGTTTCCATGATTTTTTGAGGAGATAAAAGTTATGAATATATAACCTCATCAGTAGCAACAATTTATATTTTGATATAGTTTTCAGAGCAAGTTTATACAGTGTCTTTTGACTCAAAACATTTTGGTGAGTTTGGAGGTATTATTGCCACTTTTTCTAGACTCTCAGGAGTCAATGACTTGTCCAAGTTACGTGGCTCATAAATAGTATAACTAGGAGTGTGTGTGTGTTGAGGGGAAGATACGAGCCCACTGTGTTCTTCCCCAGGCTTAGAGATGGGGAAGGAAGTGGGTGTAAAATCTGGCATCCAAGGAAATGAAGTGTCCTCAGTCCTTTTTGGCCCTTGTCACTTGCGTTAGGGGACATGCCCTAGTGGGTCCTGCTGCCCTACCTGTGGCACAGCTTAATCCCCACCTTGTGGCCTGACCTAGTATATTGGCGATTCTAACCTCACCTTGATGGATATATGTGCCAAGTAAGTCACTTGAACGTCCTTGACCTTCATTTCATCTCAGATAGGGAGTGCGACTTCCAAATCCCCTTTCTTGGCTAATTCTGTGACGCAAAATGTTGTATAGAACCTGGAAGTATTCTCCATTTGAGCAGGGAGAGTGCATGGATAGGATGTATCAACTTTTTTGGCTGTCGATTTTTTCCCCCCAAATATTCTTCAATTATTCCTATGTACCAGTAGAAGTGATTTCCCTGAACTAAAGTCTAACTAGGAGGTAACTTTCTATTTGATTGGTTTTCAGGATATGTTGTTTTATATGTTTATCTTACATATGTTGTCTTTTCTGCCAATTCTGAATCTTCTATCTCCTCTCCTTATTGTAGCGCCCCCTCCTACGTACGCTGTTTTTGTTCAAAAGTCAGAGAAGGGAGTGAGCATGCAAATCAGGAAACAGATTGTCTTTTTGTCTATACAGACTTGTCTATGATTTTGTTTATTTACTAATATTCACTCAGTATGTTTAGAGTAAAACCTTTCTTTTCTAGTCTATAAACGTAGGGTTTCTCCAATTGTTCCCTTTCCTCCCTTAAAAAAAAGGGTAGAATTTCATCTATTAGGGAATTCAGACGTTTATTGATTTCCATGGCTGGGGATGGGTCAGGCATTAAACACTTCCTTGTGTCATCTTCATAGATTAGTAGAATTCTAGTGGAGTAGATCAATGTGCTGATTTATTTGGAACTGAGAAAGAGGAACCACAAACAGAGCCCACATCTCAGAGTGAAAGTTCAGTTGCAGAGCCATCTCATGGAGCAGGTGTATTTCTAAGGGGAACCAACATGGTGACATTTATATCAATAATTGGTCCTATTTTGAATACCCTCTGTGACTCAAGGTAATCAGGGCATTCCCTATATTTCTAATTTTGAAATTTGTATCATTGTGAAAAATATTTCTCCAACTCTTGGACCTATGAGAATGTTGGAAGGGAAAACTTTCATGCTGCTGACCTATAAATCATAATGAAAATATGATCTGAAGGAGATAAGATTTCAAAGCCAGTGTAGAGAGTATGTTAATATTGTTTATGGCACTGCAGGGTGTTTTCTGGGTCTTGAGCCAACATGCATGTCTTAGTCCTCATGACCACCAAGTTCAAGCTCCTGTGGAATTTGCTGATCGTAGATGACTGGTTCCTCCATAACGAGGAGGCGGTGTGATCCTCAAACACAGAGGCAAGCACAGATCTGGATCTAGGGAGGTGCTGTGGTCCTTAAAACACAGAGCCAGAAGTCAAACCACAGCTGAAAAGAATTACAGTATTTGGCTAATGTAATCAAGGATATGCAGCTGTGTTCACTGTTCTCTAGTCCTTTCATGTTGCTATAGGGGAGAAAAGATAGTATCTCTTCTACCCATCTTAGGTTCATAGCTGAGGCCCTGATAACAAAAAACAGATTAACAAGCAAAAAGCATAGAGTTGGGCACAGCAGCAGGTGCCTATAATCCAAATTATTTGGAAGGTTGAGGTGGGAAGATCCCTTGAGGCCAGGAGTTGGAGACTAGCCTGGGCAACAGTGAGGCACCATCCCCCTCCCATACACACACTCCAGCCCTATTTCTAAAAAAAAAAGAGAGAGAGAAAAGCATACAAATTAATTTAATGTAAGTATTATGGGAACCTTCATAAGGAAATGAAGACTCAAAAAACACAAGTAAACCCTAGTGTTTGTAAAACAGATCTGAAGAAGAGTAGAGAGTCATGGAAAGTTATAATAGAGCAAAAAGAGTAGGATCTCATGGTAATATACTAGGGAAACTTAGCAAGACCTGTTTATTCAGATTTTTCCCTGGGATCCTGTAGCTTAGAGATCAGGATGCTCGTTTCCTCTGGATATGAGCATTGGGGTACCTCTCACCTGAGGGTCTCTTGACCTGTTTTAGAGAAGGTCAGAAAATCCTTCCTGGGTGTTATGGCCTGCTTCGGCAGGGGAAGGTCAGAGAGAACTTCTTGCACATGCTGTCTCAAATTCCTTCAGCTTCAAATATGCAATATGCCAGGGTGCCATATTTTGAGGTAGTGTGTCCTGAACTCCCTCATTGCCAGAGGAAACAGTTGTCATGAGAAGAGTGAAGAATGGAAAAAAAAAACTCTGAAGATCCAGGCAATGCAGTATGCTATGTTATTGCATTGAAGAACAAATTGACATCAGTAGGAGTGGGACTAAGTGATGTTCAACCTCAGATGGACTGAGATTTAGGCCCTAATATGACAAGAGTAGATTCACAGAAAATAAATGGGTCAATCAGCTCAGGCTATTATTTTAAATCAGTTTGTTAATATAACATCTCTAGGAGAAAGCAAGCAATAGCTAAGGTGGCAGGAAGGCAATCTACTTTCAAGGCTTTTATTAAAGTTTAGAAATGATCAGTGGTCTTTAGAAGATTATAAATTTCAGTCTAAATTGAAATGCGTTTTAAAATTTTCTGAATAAGTAACTTCCAGTTTACGATGAAAATAAGTGATCCGTTTCTTTGACCAAAGAAAGAGGCCATTGCATGTGGTTGGACTGAACTCTTCCTATGGTGACTAGAAAGTGCTAAAAGAATATTCCTTAGTATTTTCTCTCATCCTAAAGGGTTAATATGGAATGTGTTTGAAATTGCAAATTAAATAATTGTCCAGGGTTTTTTTTTCTAATACTTGCTAAATTAGTTCCTTTTTTAATCTAGTGATAGATACAGTGATGCCAGTGATGACAGCTTTTCAGAGCCAAGGATAGCTGAGTTGGAATTAAGCTGAAATGAATACATGACTGGGAATAATGGGGACTGCCTGTGAGGGTAAGATGGAATCTTCGAGGATTATTCATTTCTCTCATGGACAAGCTGTCGTCTTGGTATAGAGGGGGTATTATAGGACTTGCTTCACAGGATCTTGCTCCTTTGAGATGCTCCCATTTGACTGGCACAGTTAGCAGGACAGGGATTACAGCCCATGGTGCCATCAGGAGTTAGTGTTTGGGGAAAGTGGGATGCACCTTGGGCCAGGAAAAAATATACAAGTACATCTACAAATGTGTAAGTGGGGGCTGTTGTGGTTAGAGTCATAATAGTCTGTGTCAGGGGTTGGCAGACTTTTTCTGTAAGGTCAGAGAGTAAATATCTTAGGCTTATGAGCCATGCAGTTCCTGTGGCAGCTACTCAGTTCTGCCGTTGTAGCAGGAAAGCAACCGTAGATAATACATAAATGAACAGGTATGGCTGTATTCCAATAAAACTAAAACAGTTTGCTGATCCCTGGTCAAGGCCACTCATAGAAGAGCAGATTTCCTTAGATTTATATAAAATAAAATAGTATTTGATTTCTTTGTAGGGAGGTGCAAGAGACAGGCTTAGTGTCCAAGAGCAGCCCATAGCTCTATTATACACTGTTAGACAGACACCAGCCTGGATAGCTTCAGTAGATTTATGCTTAGTGGTGAATAGTGCCTGGATTGCCCTAGGCATTATGGCAGGCCTTGAGTTGTATAAGCTGTACGTCAGCAGAGACAGCAGATTTTGGAAGACTTGTAAAGAGTTCATTGCTTTCCTGTGAGCCCTCTTCACGTTCATCAGGGAAGATGCAAAGCTGTGTCTATTTAGTTTTGCCTCAAGCATGGAGACCTTTTGGAGCAAGCCAAAATGGTGCAAAGGTTAGCTGGAGATATTGAAAGACTTGTATTATTCAGTTCCTGGTGTTGCTAATATTTATATTCTTTTCTTTTAAGCCTCTGAAATAATTGAAGGCAAGATGAAGGAACTATCTGAAGAAATCACTACACCCTTACAGAATCCCCCTGTTCTCCAGCAAACATGGGATGTAAAGCCTCAAAGGGAATCTGATAATACATACTTCTGTGAACCAGAACCAAAGGCGTAGTTTTCTTTTCCTTCCAGAGGCAGCCTTTGGTACTTAAAATATCTGTAGCTGATTAAATTTTTCCCAACAACCTCACTGGGGAGAAAGTGAGTTCATGTTTTGTCCAGCGGATCAGAATGATAGGATGATGAGCAAGAGTCCAGGTCCCTGTGCCTCTGTATGGAAAGTATGGCAGGGAGCATACTGTAAGTAATTTTGAGTAAGAAAATAAGTCATTTTACCTGGACCTCAACCACAGATTTGTGTGTGGTCCAAGATAATTTCAATTTCTCATCCTGTTTATTTTCCGGTAAAAGTAAAATTTAATAGGTCCAAGAATTGGAGGTGGCAAGTAAGGCTTTGCCTCAGGTAGAAGATTAAGGGGGCTCCAAAAAAATTCAGGAATCAAGATCAGTAATACAGTTTGAGTATCCCTTATGTGAAATGCTTGGGGCTAAAAGTGTTTTGAATTTCAGATTTTGGAATATTTGCATATACATAATGAGATATCTTGGGGATGAGACTCAAGTCTAAACATGAAATTCATTTATGCTTCATATATACCTTATACATATAGCCTAAAGGTAATTTTATGTAATATTTTAAGTAATTTGTACATGAAGCAAAGCTTCAACTGCATTTTGACTATTATTTTTGGCATGAGATCAGGTGTGGAATTTTCCACTTCTGGCATCATGTTGGCATTCAGAAATTTCAGAATTTTGGAGCATTTTGGATTTTGGATTTTCAGATTAGGGATACTCAACCTGTATATATATGTTTTAATTGAGGTGAAATTCACATAGCATAGAATTAACTGTTTTGAAGTGAACAGTTTGGTTGTATTCACTAATGTTGAGCAACCACCACCTTTAACTATTTCCAAAACATTTTCATCACTCCAAAAGAAATCTCTGTACACACTAGCAGTCACTCCTTATCTTCCCCTCTGCCTATCTGCTGGCAACCACTGATCTCCTTTTTATATCTGTGGCTTTTTCTATTCTGCATATTTCATATAAGTGGAATTATATAATACATATGTGGTCTTTTGTGTCTGACTTCTTCTGAGACAGTAGGAAGAGGGCTTGGCTTTGGCTCACCCCCGCTAGAGCATTTTCTCATGCATTTCCACTGATCACAAAACCCATACCACTACCTCACTGACACCATACCTGCTAACCTCGAGGCTTTAGTCATACAAAGAAAATCGCCTTTCTGTATTGTTCTTCTGTGCTCTCATAATGCTTAACCATGTCTTCTACTTAAACAATTCCAGGAACTGGCCTTAGGAGATCCAAAATATGGAACCAAGATTGCAGAGTGTCCCATCTTGGGAGGGAATGCTGAACAATTAATTGATTTACAGCCTTGTTGGTGCTGGCCAGACCGCCAGGTGGCCCGTTACTCAAGATAATCATCACAACCCGATGATGTTAACCTCTATCTCTTACCCTTCCGTGCTTTATTTGGGAAAACTCTTTTCGCCCCATGCCAATTTCTGTTGCATTGAGAGCCCAAGGGTCCCTGATCAGTCAGACTTCCATTTAGCATGGCGTTTTCAAGGTTTCCCCATGTTGTAGCATGTGTCAGAACTTCATTCCTTCTATGGCTGAATAAAATTCCATTGTATGAATATACCACAGTTTGTTTCCACCTTTTGGTTATTGTGAATAGTAATACTATGAACAATCACATGCAAATGTTTGTTGGAGTACCTGTTTTTAATTCTTTTGAGGAGTATGCCTAGGAGAGGAATTGCTGTGTCATATGGTAATTCTCTTTAACTTCTGAAGAAGCATCAGTAATGTTTTAATGCGATATTATTTAAAAAAATCAAAATTAAAAAATTCACATTTGAACACAATATTAAATTTAAAAATAAAGACAGGATCCAACCCTGCACCTCCTTCACCTCAAGTCCTTGCCCCATTCCCTAACATTCTTAGCTAGTATGCTTTCTAATTTTTCCTGTTGGATGTGCTTGATATGACTTAGCTGTTGCCTACATTTAAGCTCTCTAATACTCATTTAAATATTTTAGTTGTTCAGTTAATTTTTTTGTGGCGGTTTTGCCCCCCCCCCTTTTTTTAATGCCATAAGGTATTATGGCCTTATTTTGTAAGATGCCACAGAAAATTCATCTACCAAGCACATACGGAGATGAAATGAGTAATTCTGGTAAACAAAAATATTAAAGAGCTTTAGTGCCCCACTTGCGAAAATTCCAGCTTGAAGATAACAAGAGACTCCAAATGAAAAGCCCACAAGGTAGGTTAAAGAGCTAAAATAGGCCTCATAAGGGAGGGGATCAGAAGCTCAGAGGTGACACTTTTTTTATTTTTGAGAAGGAGTCTCACTCTTGTCGCCCAGGCTGGAGTACAGTGGTGTGATCTTGGCTCGCTGCAACCTCCGCCTCCGGGGTTCAAGCAATTCTCCTGCCTCAGCCTTCTGAGTAGCTGGGATTACAGGCACGTGCCACCACGCCTGGCTAATTTTTGTACTTTTAGTAGAGACGGGCTTCTCCATGTTGGCCAGCCTGGTCTCGAACTCCTGATCTCAGGTGATCTGCCCCTCTTGGCCTCCCAAAGTGTTGGGAGTACAGGTGTGAGCCACTGCCGGCCAGAGGCGACACTTTTTTTTTTTTTTTTTTGAGAGTCTTGCACTGTCGCCCAGGCTGTAGTGCAGCAGCACAATCTCGGCTTGCTGCGATCTCCGTCTCCTGGATTCAAGCAATTCTCCTGCCTCAGCCTTCCGAGTAGCTGGAACTACAGGCGCCCGCCACCACGCTGAGCTAATTTTTTTGTATTTTTAGTAGAGACGGTTTCGCCATGTTGGCCAGGATGGTCTCGATCTCCTGACATCGTGATCCGCCCGCCTCGGCCTCCCAAAGTGCTGGGATTACAGGTATGAGTCACTGCGCTCGGCCAGAGGCGACACTTTTAACATCACAAAGGGGTAGTCTGGTTTAAATGGAAGTTTTCAATTTTAATGATTGTGATTTCTAAAGTCACTTGTAACAGAGTGCTTTCCTGTGGGCTAATGATGCATGTAAACAGTACCAGAAAGACGAGCACTTAAGAAACAGTAAACCAGCCTGTCCCCTTGAACTTGGAATGTAGGGAAGCACAGAAGGACAGTAGCATGGTTGCTTAGCATACAGGTACTGGAACAAGAGAGAGACATGAGCACAGAAAGTTACTGTAAATCATTACTCAACAAATGTTTCTTGAGCCAGGCATGGTGATAGGGGTCCCAGTCCAGACCCCAAGAGAGGGTTCTTGGATCGCACGCAAGAAAGAATTTTGGGCAAATCCACAGAATAAAGTTTATTATTAGAGAAGTAAACGAGACAAAAGAATAGCTACTCCATAGACACAGCAGCGGCACAAGCTGCTGACTGGGTATACTTATGGTTATTTCTTGATCGTATGCTAAATAAGGGGTAGATTATTCATGAGTTTTCTGGGAAAGGGGTGGGGAATTCCTGGAATTGAGGGTTCCTGCCCTTTTTAGACTATACAGGGTAACTTCTGAACACTGCCATGGCATTTGTAAGCTGTCATGGTGCTAGTGAGAGTTTCTTTAAGCATGCTAATACATTATAATTTGAGTATAATGAGCAGTGAGGATAACTACAGGTCACTTTTGTCACCGTCTTGGTTTTGGTGGGTTTTGGCTAGCTTCTAGACTGCATCGTGTTTTATGGTCAGAGTTTTTCTGACCTGTATCTTGTGATGCCAGTCCTGCCAACCTCCTATCTCATCCTGTGACTAAGAATGCCTAACCTCCTGGAAATGGAGCCTAGTACGTCTCAGCCTCGTTATACCCAGCCCCTATTCAAGATGGAGTCACTCTGGTTCAAAAGCCTCTGACAGTGTCAGGGGCTGAGAGGGCAGTGGGGAGTAACCTCAGATAGAATAGAAAAGGGACTCAGTTCCTTTTTCACATATATTTTTTTCTTCTTGTCTCACTGATCACAAGACCCACACCACTGCCTTGCTGACAATTGGCTTTAGATAAGGCTTTAGGCTTACAAAGAAAATAGCCATTCTTCTGTGCTTTCATAATGTTTAACCATGCCTTTTACTTAAAAGAATTACAGGAACTGGCTTTAGGAAATCTAAACATCAAACCGAGGTTGCAGACTGTCCCATCTTGGGAAGGGAAGGAATGCTGAACAATTGATTTGCAGCCTGTTACTGCTGGCCAGACCCCCAGGTGGCCCATTACTCAAGATAACAATCACAACTAGATACGCTGACCAGCGTCTCCTACCCCTCACATGCTTTCCCCAGGCCAGCCTGCATACCCTACCCCTGATACGAATTCCTGTGTTTGCCTAATAAAAAAATCTCTACCACCTTTTCAGGGAGTCAGCCTGTGGGGTCCTTGTACCCCTGGTGTCTCCCCTACACTCAAGCACAAACCCCAAGATAAAAGCCTTGTCTGGGAAATCTGCTTGTCCCCATGCTAGTTGTTGTTTTTTTAAATTTGTTACATGATGGGCCCAAGAGCCTGTCACCTGTAACAAACCTGCCTTAAGACCTGACCATCTCTTGGGGGAAGGCAGGCTTTAAACAAATCTATAGAGAAATAAGTATTTAATTATATTAATAATTGTGATATGTTTAGGGGCTATGACAGTACCGAAGAAGAAGGACAAGGGGGCTTGAGAGAGAGTGTAAAATGGGGTCCTATCAGAAACTAGAGAAACAAGGACAGCCTCCTGAACAAAGCAGGTAAATGATTTACTTGGTTTTGTGTGTGGTCATACAGTGCAAGGACAGTGGGCCGAGAGCTCCAAGACCCAGTGGGGATGTGATTTTCCTGACTGACAGGACAGTTGGGTGAGTGGTGGCACTGTTTCAATGGTATCTTCATCTGCTTGGTGTCAATGAAGTGAAAGTGTAGGCTAAATGACAATTAAGAATGGAGCTATGGCTGGGCATGGAGCTCATGCCTATAATCCCAATATTTTGGGAGGCTGAGGCATGAGGATAGCTTCATCCCAGGAATTCAAGACTGGCCTGGGCAATATAGTGAGACCCCATCTCTATGAAAAATTACAAGAATTAGCTGGTCGTGTATGCCTATACTCCTAGCTACGTGAGAGGCTAAGGTGTGAGGATCACTTGAGCCTGGGAGGTCAAGGCTGAGGTGAGCTGTGATGGCACCATTGCATTCCAGCCTGGGAGACAGAGTGAGACCATCTCAAAAAAAAAAAAAAAAAAAAAAAGAGTGGGTGCCTTCCTATCTTAATTGTCACTTTTGTTGCTGTATTTCTTTCTTGCACTTTCTATTTTGTTAAAATAAGTACTATTTACGTACACATCTGTAGTCTATTAAAAGTCAGTGCCAGATATTGGCCCTCACCATCATTTCTCCTACAGCTAAGGTTCTGCAACCCAAAGGTGCCATAGAAAATCATGTAAGATACTTAGAAATGTGTAGGGGAGGAAAAATATTTTTTTTCTCTACCCATGCTAAGTTCATGGCTGAGGCCCTATATCAAAAGACAGACTAATGAGAGAAAAGTGTACAAATTTAAGTTTTATGTGACACATGAACGTTCATAAGAAAATGAAGACCCAAAGAAGCAGTTAAAGCTGAGTGTTTTTTATAGTAGGTTTGGTGGAGAGTAGAGATTGTGAATCCCCAAAATCTGAGACAGATCTCAGTTAATTTAGGAAGTTTATTTTGCCGAGGTTGAGGATGTGCATCCATGACATAGCCTCAGGAGGTCCTGATGACATGTGCCTAAGGTGGTCAGGGCACAGCTTGGTTTTATACATTTTAGGGAGACATGAGACATCAATCAGTATGTGTAAGATGGACACTGGTCCCGTCTGGAAAGGTGGGACAACTTGAGGCAAAGGTGTGTGAACCTAGAAAATCTGAGACAGGTCTCAGTTAATTTAGAAAGTTTATTTTGCCAAGGTAGAGGACGTGTATCTATGACACAGCCTCAGGAAGTCCTGATGACATGTGCCCAAGGTGGTTGGGGCACAGCTTAGTTTTATACCTTTTTTTTTTTGAGACAGTTTTATACATTTTTTGAATACATTTTTTTAATGTTGGCCAGCCTGGTCTCAAACTCCTGACCTTGTGATCTGCCCACTTTGGCCTCCCAGTGTCCTGGGATTATAGGCGTAGGGGTGGGAGGCTTCCAGGTTATTAATAGATAAAAGACAAATGGTTGCATTCTTTAGCCTTTCCAAATGAGGCAGTTGGACATACACTAATCTCAGTGAGCAGAGAGGTGACATTGAATATAATGGGAGGCAGGTTGGCCCTAAGCAGTTCCCAGCTTGAATTTTCCCTTTTGCTTAGTGATAAGGGGACTCCGGGATTTATTTTCCTTTCATATTTACCCCTTTTTCTTTTTAAAAATCTTTTGGAGAAAGCATTTTAGGAGAAAATGAGTCTCTGGTCCCAAGTTTCATTTGATCTCTCATGGGCTAGGATGGTTTATTCTTAGATGGGTTGGTCCCCAGTTATTAGGAAAGTTCAATCTTAGCAGGTTGTGAAGTCTTATGTCCTATGAAGAGAAAATACAGGGAGGAAGGGAGAAAAACGACAACAAACAAAAGAATAATCCTGGAAAATCGATATAGGCCACATTATTCTGCAGTTTATATATCAGTGGGCAGGGATGAAAGTGGCTTTTTATATAAATAGGTTGTTGTTATTCTGAAGTTTAAGTTGTCTAGCTTCAGTTCACAGGGCTTTACAAAAGCACAGTTTAGTTTTCAGTGACTCCAAATTAGGAAAAAATGGGGAAAAAGAAGGAAAAAAATGGAAAACATTATTTTGAAGACTCGTAGCCAAGAAAAATTAGAATTCAGTCCAAACTGTAGAAAATAAAAATAATAACCATTGGTAAATATTAGACAAGGCTAGAATCTAACAGGTGCACTACAGTTTTTGAAAAATAGTTTTTCCTCTCTGCAATTTCCCATTTTTACTAAAGAGAGATTATGGTAGGACCAATTTGCTTTATTATACTTGGCCTGATTATTTGTATAAAGTGCAGCAAGAATAATTAATTTTTTTAATGTAGCTTTTAAATTGGCTTTGATGGAAATTTGTTTGACAGAAGGAATCTCACATAAAACTTTTTAAAAGCCAAGCTCAGCCATGGATTTGTGCCATCAAATACCTATGAGTTGGGTGAATTCCTCTCCTCTTGAGGTTCCAAGATAAACTTGGGGTTCCTGGGCCTGTCAGAAAGTGACGTGGTTTACCTACCACAGGTCAGGAATCCTGTACAGGGACTGTGTAGACTAGGTATGAGGCCAGCATTTCCAAGAGGCTTTTATTGGCTCCATAAGTCAAGTTTGGTTCCTTAAAGGAAAGCACAGCATTTCAGTCAAACCCTTGGCAAAATAATCAGTTTCTCCAATTGTGTCCTATTATAAAGGAAAACAGAATCTTTTTTTTTTTTTTGAGACAGTGTCTCACTCTGTTATCAGACTGGATTGCAATGGTGAAATCATGGCTCACTGCAACCTCTGACTCCCTGGTTCAAGCCATTCTCCTGTCTTAGCCTCCTGAGTAGTTGGGATTACAGGCACACACCACCATGCCCAGCTAATTTTGGTATTTTTAGTAGAGATGGAATTTCACCATGTTGCCCAGGATGGTCTTGATCTCCTGACCTTGTGATCTGGCCATCTTGGTCTCCCAAAGTTCTGGGATTACAGGTATGAGCCACTGAACTTGGCCATGAAAACAGATTCTTATTGTACTTATGCAAATAACTATGTTGCCATAAGTTAAGAATACTCAGAAATAGTTTCCAAATTATGGAGAAATCAGGTAGAGAGAAACAAATATGTTCTAAATTTTGTTCATAGTATACTAAATTGTTAAAAGCTGTCCACAGTTCAAAAGAAAAGTTTCCGTCCGCTGTTCCCTTCCGGTCCCGGCTGAGGAGCCGGCTCCACATGGCCGCCCAGGCCGGAGGTCTGTGGCTGGGGAGGGGAGCGCCACCTCCGAGCTTGCGGGAGCGACCCGAAGAGCTTGGTGACCGCCACAGCGTTTCTGAAAAGCGTTGGGGAAAACTCAAGCCGTTCTGCCGCGGGAGCATCAAGCGCTTGGGGTTCTGTGAAAGTTACCTGTACACTATGTCTAACGAGCTTCTCTGAAGCCAGCAGAAACAAGTATGCAACTTGAAAGCATAAGAAATTAGCAACTCGAGAGGCAACTCTTAACTGATGGAAGTCAGAACTTGTGGGCAGGAGAATCTTGCTGCTCTCCTGTGATTTACCAACCAGAGATTCTAGTGTGATATGTTTGGAGTGAAGTTATCAATCTGCATTTTTAATAGGCATCCCTCAGGAGGAGAGATCCAGGATGGCCGACTAGCAGCAGCTCGGGAGTGTGGCTCCCAGTGAGGGCGCGGGGAGCGAGTGGACGCCGCAGTTTCCGACGAGTTTTTGTTGCCCACAGACCGGGAGATTCCCGGCGGAGAGGCCACGCGGGTCGCCGGCGCGACTCTTTTGGCCGGCGCGGCTCTTTTGCCGGCGCCCAGCGCGGCGCTTCCCAGTGCGGAGCTTCCCAGTGCGGAGTGTGCAGGACGGACGGGCTCGGCTGGTCCCATCCCCACAGGGAAGGCGGCAATTGGAAGCGCTGAGGACTGAGAGTTTCACAGCAAGCGCAGCGAACCCGGGAAGGTCTGGCTCTGAGGGGAACCAGCGTCCGCCAAAGGAAAACTAAGAAACAGAAAAACTTCATCACCGGGCGGAGAGAGATCCAAAATGGCCACGTGGCAGCGGCTCGGGATTGTGGCTCGCGGTGAGGGCGCAGAGAGCGAGTGGACGCCGCAGTTACAGACGAATATTTGATGCCCACGGACTGGGAGATTCCCGGCGAGGGAGCCACGCAGGTCGCCAGCGCGACTCTTTTGGCCGGCGCGGCGCTTCTCAGTGCGGAGTGTGCGGGACTGGGTGGTGCCCTTTTGGTCGGGCGCGGCTGGTCCCATCCCCACAAGGAGAACAACGGTTGGGGGCGCTGAGGACTGAGAGGCACAGCTGAACCTGGGAAGGCCCAGCTCCGTGGGGAAGGGGCGCCCCCTGAGGGAAAACTAAGAAACAGAGAAACTTCATCACCAACAAGCCGGACGTCCACTCAGGGACCCAATCTGAAGGTCGGCAATTACAAAGACGACAGGTGGATAGATCCACAAAAATGGGAGGAAACCAGTGCAAAAAGGCTGAGAACACTCGAAATCAGGGTGCCTCTCCTCCTACCGGGGATCGCAGCTCCTCATCAGCAAGGGAACAGGGCTTGACGGAGGATGAGTGTGAGGAACTCGCGGAATCAGGCTTCAGAAGGTGGATAATGGGAATCTTCTGTGAGCTAAAAGAACATGTTCTAACCCAATGCAAAGAAACTGGGAACCTTGAAGGAAGATTTAACGAAATGCTAACGAGAGTGGACAACTTGGAGAGGAATATAGGTGAATTGATGGAGCTGAAAGACACAACACGAGAACTTCACGAAGCATGCACAAGTTTCAACAGCCGAATTGACCAAGCAGAGGAGAGGATGTCGGAGGTCGAGGATCGGCTCAGTGAAGTAAGGCGAGAGGGCAGGATGACAGAAAAAAGCGTAAAAAGGAATGAACAGGGTCTCCAGGAAATGTGGGACTACGTGGAGAGACCTAGTCTACGTTTGATAGGTGTGCCTGGGTGTGACGAGGAGGACGAATCCAAGCTGGAAAATACTCTTCGGGATATTATCCAGGAAGACTTCCCCAACCTAGCAAGGCAGGCCGGTATTCAAGTCCAGGTAATACAGAGAACTCCACAAAGATATTCCTCAAGAAGAGCAACCCCAAGGCACATAATCGTCAGATTCACCAGGATTGAAATGAAGGAGAAAATGCTAAGGGCAGCCAGAGAGAAGGGTCGGGTTACCCACAAAGGGAAGCCCATCAGACTCACAGCAGATCTCTCAGCAGAAACCCTACAAGCCAGAAGAGAGTGGGGGCCAACATTCAACA
>PVKP010021179.1:0-39580 GCA_004027715.1 Plecturocebus donacophilus | reverse complement strand
GCAATGGCGGACTACCTCTGTAGTGGTGGAGTGCCCGTAATGGCGGACGCCCCTCCCCCACAGAACTGGACCGTCCCGGGTTCAGCTGTGCCCGCTGCGAAACTCTTAACCAAGAGCGCTTCCAATGGCTGTTTTAGCCGAGCCTGATCACCTGGCTCGCTGTCTCAGAGCCTTTTTTTAGTTGAATGGTCGACTCCCCAGTGTTCCAGTCGCCTGTTGAAAAGGCGCCGGGATCTGTGTGATTTCTCCTGCGGGGACACACTGCGCAGGCTGAAACAGCGGCGCTGAGATTCGTAGCGCTTTTTTGCCTGGGAGTCTCCTGGGCTGGCTCACTGATTCAGTCCCCTTTTTAATCCGCCTTCCCGTAGCTCCACTCGCCAGTTAAAAGGGCACACAGACCAGTGGATTTTGTGCAGAGAACCGCCGCGCCGGGGCGCAGGCAAAGCAGCCGCGCCGGCCCAAACAGCCGCGCCGGCCGAAACAGCCGCACTGGCGACCCGTGGCGCTGCTCCGCCTGGGGATCTCCTGGTCTGGGGGTAATAAAAATCCGTCTGGAAATGCGGCGTCCACTCACCCTCTGCACCCTCACTGGGAGCTGCAATCCTGAGCTGCTCCTATGCGGCCATCTTGGATCTCCCCCAGGAAAATAATTTAACATGGTTTGAGTTTGTGTTCTCAAATCTATTGATTAACAGAACTCGGGCATGGGCCTTATGCTAAAGAAAACTTGCAAATCTGCTGCTGGACATTTTTCTTTTTTTTTGTTGCAGGCTGGAGTGCAATAGTGTCATCTTGGCTCACCACAACGTCCACCTCCTGGGTTCAAAGGATTTTCCTGCCTCAGCCTTCCAAATAGATGGGATCACAGGCATGTGCCACCATGCCCGGCTAATTTTTTTATTTTAGTAGAGATGGGGTTTCACCATGTTGGCCAGGTTGGTCTCGAACTCCTGACCTCGAGATCTGCCCACCTTGGCTTCCCAAAGTGTTGGGATTGTAGACATGAGACCCTTCGTGGCCTGGACGTTTTTCTTGAAAATGTTAGGAAAACAACTGGGCGCGGTGGCTCCTGCCTGTAATCCCAGCACTTTGATAGGCCAAGGCGGATGGATTACCTGGGGTCAGGAGTTCAGGACCGACCTGGCCAACATGGTGAAACCCTGTCTCTACTAAAAAATACAAGGATTAGCCAGGCGTGGTGGCAGGTGCCTGTAATCCCAGCTACTCGGGAGGCTGAGACAGGAGAGTTGCTTGAACCCAGGAGGTGGAGGGTGCAGCGAGCCGAGACTGCAGCCTGGGCAACAAGAGCAAAATTCCATATCAAAAAAAAAAAATAAAAAATAAAGAATTCAGGACATTGAAAAAAAAATTAGCTAATAAAAAGGTTTATTTCAAAGTATATTGTTCACTTTTAGCCACTCAGGGTCAATGTTAACTATAAGCATTTAAAATTATCATTATGCTATTTTCTTTTAATTTAATGGTTTGATGTTAGTGTATGTAAAGTAGCTTTTAATGAGATAAATGATTGGGGGCTGTGTTAGTCAAACTCTCTTGACTTACAATGGCAAAAACCTACTTAAAATAGTTTAAGTGATCCCAGGGAATATGGCAGCAGGGAAGGTGTTGTTGTATTTCCAAATGCCTACATAAAAATAGAAGAGCTAGATAGCAACACTAAAAACCTGTTGACAATATTTACCACAAAACTGGGAGACAAGCTGTCCCCACAAACTGAAGACAGTCAGTACATGAAGACAAACCGCTTGACCCAAGACCTGTTCAGTGTCAACATCTATGTGAGAGAAAGCAGAAGAAGCAGTGGAGAGGAGGACCAGATACCCACAGAAGTCTACCACAAAGTGAGCAGAGCAATGTGAGAACAGCAATTAATGCCAAGAAGAGTTTCCTTCAGTCCAGTATTGGGTGAGTGCAAGGGAGTAACTGTATGTGCTGAAGGATCTGGAATTGTCTGGCTCCTAGATTCACCACAGAAACAGACTTGTGAGGATTCTCTTCCAGGACAGGGCCCCACTCTAAGATGAAACAGCTTGGAATAGAGTCAGAGCAAGTCAAGCAAAATAGAGACAACTGAGACAAGGAAAGAGAAGTTTGAGAAAAGATGGAGTTAAAACAACAATAAAAACTCTGTGGCTTTGAATTTGAATTCAAAGTGTCGGCATGAACTCATGAATATGGAGAGAAAGACTGAGAGGAGTTCTAGAAACAATGACCAGCTCAGTAATAATGTGTATTCCTAATGCCATTGATATCTTGAAACCAGGGGTTTCTTTGGAGAAATTGTCTGCTTCCAACATGAGACTGTGAACCTCAATAGCTGCTTGTATCACAATAGAAAGAGGCCACTAGATATCATATTTCACTAGATTAAAGAACCATACCACCTATGATTTTGATAAAGGCATTGAACCTGAGTCTGATCAAGCCTTTCAGTCTAGCTGCCAATTTGCTGGCAATTGGAAACACAAAATAGAAAACATGGAGTACAGAGGAACATGCTACACTGTGTCATAAATATGTAATCTGCAGATTTCACTGGGAAAGCAGACAGGTCAAACATAGATCAAATGTAGAGAAAGGGTGGAGAGAATGTAGGTGAAAGGGATTTAAATGACAATAAAATGTAATGGACATCAATAAACTATAGTGGCTTGGGATGCACATTTGGGTGGCAAAACTATAAAGAAATCATTAGGAAATTATTGCTATAAAAGTCAAGATAGTGATTACTTTTTTGAGATAGAGGCAGGGCACATAGAGGGGTGATATGGTTTGGCTGTGTCTCCACCCAAATCGCATCTTCAATTATAGTTCCCATAATTCCCACATGTTGTAGGAGGGACCCAGTGGGGGATAATTGAATCATGGGGGTGGTTTCCTCCCTACTGTGCTTGTGGTAGTGAATAAGTCTCATGAGATCTGATGGTTTTACAAGGGGTTTCCACTTTCCCTTGGCTCTCATTCTCTCTTGTCTGCTACCATGTTAAGACGTGCCTTTCACCTTCCACCATAATTGTGAGGCCTCCCTAGCCACATGCAACAGTGAGTCCATTAAACCTCTTTTTCTTTATAAATTACCTTCATGGGTGTGTCTTTATCAGCAGAATGAAAACTTCTAATGCACGGGGCTTTTGAGATAATTGGCATAGTTTTATTTCTTGACTTGGCTGGTGATTTCAAGAGTGGTATTTTGTGTGGCTCTCTGTATCTGTGTTTTATTTTAAAATGAAAAGTTTTAAGCAGAAAAGGGATTTTTAATGTATTATATGTCCAAAAATTCCAAGAGTAAGTCATAGAATTGTCTGAATTCCAGGGTTCAAAAAAATCACACTAGGATGAAGTCTTTCTTTCTTATAATTGCTTGACTCTCTCTATGAACTCTTCCTCCTTATCTTCACTTTTAGTCATTCTCTATCTGTTGGGATGGTGGGCCCTGACAGCTCCAAGCTTATGTGATCTTTAAAGCTGGTGGCCCCAAAGAAGCCGTGGGTGTAAACAATCCCTTTGAAACTTCTGGATAAGAATGGAGACATAGGAGTAGGAGAGTGAAAATGAGAAACATTAAAAGTACTGATAGAAGTGATGAAAGCCCATGTCTTATAAACATAAAACAACTCAAAGGTATAAAAGGATTAGGAATGAAGAATAGACACCACAACTTAGTGCCCACTGGACTTAATCAGTTGTCTGTACATTCAGTTGTAAAGGGAACAAACAAAATTCACAAACAGATTTTGTGTAACATGAGATATAATTAATACTATATCTAACCCTTTATAACGAGAAAATCTATTTTTTGACTTTTGTGTTTATTTTTTGGGAATTGTGTATAAAAGTAAGAAAATGTCTATTTAATAAATCAAACATTATTTGGGAAAATTCATGAGTGATAGGTGTATAAGGGGATCCTAAACAGGATATTATTACCTTTTAAATCTGATATTAGCTGGATCAACTATGACTCTTCTTAACCCTTTTTGGAGCTTCTAGTTGCAGCAAAATACTAAGTTTGATAAATTGAGCATTGTTCTATGAACTCTGTATTAAAAAATTTGTCCCTGACAGTATATACTTAACAATCAGGATTCTAGTAAATTTAGATGTTAAAAAATTTCTAATGTATTATAAAACACTAGAAATTTCCCCAAGAAGTTAGCAAGCTCACATATATGAGCATATGTATATATTTTAGTTAATAAAACTGGAGGTCATTATCCTAACTGAAATATCTCAGAAAGTCAAATACTGTGTATTTCCACTTATAAGTGGGAGCTAAACAATGGGTACATGTGAACATATAGAATGAAATAATCGACATTGGAGATTACAAAAGATGGGAGGATAAAAGGAGGGAGAGGCTCAAAAAATTACCTATTGGGTACAACATTCACTATTTAGAAGATGGGTATGCTAAAAGGCCAGACTTCGCCAAGACATAATATATGCATGTAATAAATCTGCACTTGTACTCCCTAAAAAAAAAAAAAAATTCCAAAGCACCAAAACCCAGGTATGTTTAAAGCACACATATGAAAATTATTAAGGTGTTCAACTAACAATACAGTAAAAACTGTATGTTTAAAAAAACTGTCATTTTTTGATTTAGGGTATACATGCACAGGATTGTTACAAGGGTTTATCGCATGGTGCTGAGATTTGGAGTACAGTTGAATCCATTACCCAGGTAGTGAGCATAGTATCCAGTAGGTAGTTTTTTATTGCTTACCCTACTTCTTCCCTCCCACTCTAGTAGTCTCCAGTATTTTTGTTTCCATCTTTCTGTACATGTGTACCCAATATTTAACTCTTTTTTACATGTGAGAACAGGCAGTATTTGGTTTTCTGTTTCTGTGGTAATTTGCTTAGTATAATGGCCTCTAGCTGCATCCATTGCCACAAAGAACATAATTGATTTAATTCTTTTTTGTTGCTGTGTAGTATTCCATATAGTGTGTATGTACCACATTTTCTTTTTTTTAAATTATACTTTAAGTTCTAAGGTACATGTGTAGATCGTGCAGGATTATTACATTTGTATACACATGCCATGGTGGTTTGCTGCATCCATCCCCCCATCACCTACATTAGGTATTTCTCCTAATGTTATCCCTCCCCAATCTACCCACTCCATGCTATCCCTCCCCTAACTGCCCCCCACTCGCCAACAGGTCCCAATGTGTGATGTTCCACTCCCTGTGTCCATGTGTTCTCATTGTCCAACACCCACTTATGAGTAAGAACATGTGGTATTTGGTCTTCTGTTCTTGTGTCAGTTTGCTGAGCATGATGGTTTCCAGCTTCATCCATGTCCTTGCAAAGGACATGAACTCATTCTTTATGGCTGCATAGTATTCCATGGTGTATACGTGCCACATATTCTTTATCCAGTCTATCATTGATGGGTATTTGGGTTGGTTCCAAGTCTTTGCTATTGTAAACAGGGTCATAATGAACATATATGTGCATATGTCTTCATAGGAGAATGATATGTAATCCTTTGGGTATATACCCAGTAATGGGATTGCTGGGTCAAATGGAATTTCTATTTCTAGATTCTTGAACTAATTTACACTCCCACCAACAGTGTAAAACTGTTCCTATTTCATCACATCCTCTCCAGCATCTGTTGTCTCCACATTTTTTAATGATCACCATTCTAACTGGCATGAGATGATATATCTCAATGTGCTTTTGATTTGCATTTCTCTAATGACCAGTGATGATGAGCATTTTTCATATGTTTGTTGGCCTCATATATGTCTTCTTTTAAAAAGTGTCCATTCATATCCTTTGCCTACTTTTTGATGGGGTTATTATTTTTGTTGTTGCTGTAAATTTTTTTTAGTTCTTTGTAGATTCTGGATATTAGGCCTTTGTCAGATGAGTAGATTACAAAAATTTTTTCCCATTCTGCTGGTTGCTGGTTCACTCTAATGATAGTTTCTTTTGCTGTGCAGAAACTCTTTAGTTTAATTAGATCCCATTTGTCTATTTTGGCTTTTGTTGCCATTGCTTTTTGTGTTTTAGTCATGAAGTCCTTGCCTATGCCTATGTCCTGAATGGTATTACCTAGGTTTTCTTCTAGGGTTTTTATGGTGTTAGGTCTTATGTTTAAATCTTTAATCCACCTGGAGTTAATTTTAGTGTAAGGTGTCAGGAAGGGGTCCAGTTTCTGCTTTCTGCACATGGCTAGCCAGTTTTCCCAACACCATTGATTAAACAGGGAATCCTTTTTTTGTCAGGTTTGTCAAAGATCAGATGGTTATAGATGTGTGGCATTACTTCTGAGGTCTCTGTTCTGTTCCATTGGTCTATATCTCTGTTTTGATTACCGTAGCCTTGTAGTATAGTTTGAAGTCCAGTAGTGTGATGCCTCCAGCTTTGTTCTTTTTGCTTTGGATTGTCTGGGCTATGTGGGCTCTTTTTTGGGTGCATATGAAGTTTAAGGTGGCTTTTGCCAGTTCTGTGAAGAAGGTTCAATGGTGGCTTGATGGGGATAGCATTGAATCTATAAATTACTTTGGGCAGTATGGCTATTTTCACAATATTGATTCTTCCTAGCCATGAGCATGGAATGTTTTTCCAACTGTTTGTGTCCTCTCTTATTTCCTTGAGTAGTGGTTTGTAGTTCTCTTTGAAGAGATCCTTCACATACCTTGTTGGTTGTATTCCTAGGTATTTTATTCTCTTTGTAGCAATTGTGAATGGGAGTTTGCTCATGATTTGGCTCTCTGTCCGTTATTGGTGTATAGGAATGCTTGTAATTTTTGCATGTTGATTTTGTATCCTGAGACTTTGCTGAAGTTGCTTATCATCTTAAGGAGATTTTGGGCTGAGACAATGGGATCTTCTAAATATACAGTCATGTCATCTGCAAATAGAGACAATTTGACTTCCTCTTTTCCTAATTGAATACGCTTTATTTCTTTTTCTTGCCTGATTGCTCTGGCTAGAACTTCCAACACTATGTTGAATAGGAATGGTGAGAGAGGGCACCCTTGTCTAGTGCCAGTTTTCGAAGAGAATGCTTTCAGTTTTTGCTCATTTAGTATGATATTGGCTGTGGGTTTGTCATAAATAGCTTTTATTATTTTGAGATATGTTTCATAAATACCTAATTTATTGAGAGTTTTTAGCATAAAGTGCTGTTGAATTTTGTTGAAGGCCTTCTCTGCATCTACTGGGATAATCAGGTGGTTTTTGTCATTGGTTCTGTTTATGTGGTGGATTACATTTATAGATTTGTGTATGTTGAACCAGTCTTGCATCCCTGGGATGAAGCCTACTTGCTCATGATGGATACGCTTTTTGCTGTGCTGTTGCAATCAATTTCCCAGTATTTTATTGAAGATTTTTGCATCGACAGTCATCATAGATATTGGCCTGAAATTTTCTTTTTTAGTTGTGTCTCTGCCAGGTTTTAGTATCTGGATAATGTTGGTCTCATAGGGGGGATTCCCTCTTTTTGTATTGTTTGGAATAGTTTCAGAAGGAATTATACCGGCTACTCTTTGTATGTCTGGTAGAATTCAGCTGTGAACCCATCTGGACTTGGACTTGTTTTAGTTGATAGGCTATTAATTGCTGCCTCAACTTCAGATCTTGTTATTGGTCTATTCAGGGATTCAACTTCTTCCTGGTTTAGTCTTGGGAGGGTGTAAGTGTCCAGGAATTCATTCATTTCTTCTAGATTTACTAGTTTATGTGCATAGAGTTGTTTGTAGTAATCTCTTATGGTAGTTTGTGATTCTGTGGAATCAGTGGTGATATCCCCTTTATCATTTTTTATTGCATATATTTAGTTCTTCTCTCTTTTCTTTTTTATTAGTCTGGTTAGCATTCTATCTATTTTGTTGATCTTTTCAAGAAACCAGCTCCTGGATTCATTGATATTTTGAAGGGTTTTTTGTGTCTCTGTCTCCTTCAGTTCTGCTCTTTGTTATTTCTTGTCTTCTGCTAGCTTTTGAATTTGTTTGATCTTGCTCCTCTAGTTCTTTTAACTGTGATGAAAGGGTGTTGATTTTAGATCTTTGCTCGTTTTTCATGTGGGCATTTAGTGCTATAAATTTCCCTCTAGATACTGCTTTAAATGTGTCCCAGAGATTCTGGTAATGTTGTGTCTTCATTCTCATTGGTTCCAAAGAACATCCTTATTTCTGCCTTTATTTCATTATTTATCCAGTAGTCATTCAGGAGCAGGTTGTTCAGTTCCCATGCAGTTGTCTGGTTTTGAGCAAGTTTCTTAATCCTGAGTTCTAATTTGATTGCACTGTGATCTGAGAGACTGGTTGATATGATTTCCATTCTTTTGCATTTGATGAGGAGTGATTGACTTCCAATTATGTGGTCAATTTTAGAGTAAGTGCAATGTGGTGCTGAGAAGAATGTATATTCTGTGAATTTGTGGTGGAGAGTTCTGTAGATGTCTGTTAGGTCTGCTTGGTCCAGATCTGAGTTCAAGTCCTGGATATCCTTGTTAATGTTCTATCTTGTTGATCTGTCTAATATTGACAGTGGAGTGTTAAAGTCTCCCACTATTACTGTGCGGGAGTCTAAGTCTCTTTGTACGTTGTTCAGAATTTGATTTATGTATCTGAGTGTTCCTGTATTGGGTGCATATATATTTAGGATAGTTAGCTCTTCTTGTTGCATTGATCTCTTTACCATTATGTAATGCCCTTCTTTGTCTCTTTTGACCTTTGTTGGTTTAAAGTCCATTTTATCAGACACTAGGATTGCAACCCCTGCTTTTCTTTCCCTCTCAATTTGCTTGGTAAATCTTCCTCTATCCTTTTATTTTGAGTCTATGTGTGTCTTTGCACATGAGATGAGTCTCCTGAATACAGCTCACCAATGGATCTTAACTATCCAATCTGCCAGTCTGTGTCTTTTGATTGGGGCATTTAGCCCATTTACATTTAAGGTTAATATTGCTATGTTTGAATTTTATCCTGCCATTTTGATACTAGCTGGTTGTTTTGCCTGTTAGTTGATGCAGTTTCTTTATTGTGTTGATGGTCTTTACCATTTGGTACCTTTTTGCAGTGACTGGTACTGGTTTTTCCTTTCCATGTTTAGTGCTTCTTTCAGGAGCTCTTATAAGGCAGGCCTGGTGGTGATGACATCTCTCAGCAATTGCTTGTCCATAAAGGATTTTATTTCTCCTTCTCTTATGTAGCTTAGTTTGGATGTATATGAAATTCTGGGTTGAAAGTTCTTTTCTTTAAAGATGTTGAATATTGATTCCCACTCTCTTCTGGCTTGTAGAGTTTTTTCCGAGAGATCCACTGTGAGACTGATGGGCTTCCCTTTGTGAGTAACCTGACTTTTCTCTCTGGCTGCCCTTAGCATTTTTTCCTTCATTTCAATCCTGGTGATTCTGATGATTATGTACCTTGGGGTTGCTCTTCTTGAGGAATATATTTGTGGTGTTCTCTGTATTTCCTAGATTTGAATGTTGGCCTGCCTTGCTAGGTTGGGAAAGTTCTCCTGGATAATATCCTGAAGAGTGTTTTCCAGCTTGGATTCATTCTTCCTGTAACATTCAAGTACACTGATCAAATGTAGATTAGGTCTTTTCACATAATCCTATATTTCTTGGAGGCTTTGTTCATTTCTTTTTACTCTTTTTTCTCTAATCTTGCCTTCTCATTTTATTTCATTGAGTTGATCTTCATTCTGCAATATCCTTTCTTCTGCTTGATCGATTTGGCTATTGAAACTTGTGTATGCTTTGTGAAGTTCTCGTGCTGTGTTTTTCAGCTTCATCAGGTCATTTATGTTCTTCTCTAAGCTGGTTATTCTGGTTAGCATTTCATCTAACCTTTTTTCCATGTTCTTAATTTCTTTCCAGTTTGTTAGAACATGTTCTTTTAGCTCAGAGAAGTTTGTTATTACCCACCTGCTGAAGCCTGCTTGTGTCAATTCATCAAACTCATTCTCCATCCAGTTTTCTTCCCTTCCTGGTGAGGAGTTGTGATTCCTTGGAGGAGTAGAGGAGTTCTGGTTTTTGGTAATTTCAGCCTTTTTGCGCTGATTTCTTTCCATCGTCATGGATTTATCTACCTCTCCTCTTTGTAATTGGTGATTTTTGGATGGGGTCTCTGAGTGGATGTCTTTTCTGTTGATGTTGAAGTTATTTCTTTCTGTTTTTTATTTTTCCTTCTAACAGTCAGGCCCTTCTGCTGCAGGACTGCTGGAGGTCCACTCCAGACCCTGCTTGCCTGGACTCTAGAACAGCAAGGATTGCTACCTGTTCCTTCCTCTGATAGCTTCATCCTAGAAGGGTACCCGCTGCATGTTAACCAGAGCTCCCCTGTATGGGGTGTCTCTTTGGATATATGGGGGTCATGGAGCCACTTGAGGAGGCAGTCTGTCCCTTATCAGAGCTCAAGTGCTGTGCTGGGAGCTCCGTTGCTCTCTTCAGAGAGAGCAGGGACATTTAAGTCTGCTGCAGCAGAACTCACAACCACTCCTTTTCCCAGGTGCTCTGTCTTGGGTGGGTGGGCTTTATTTACAAGTCCCTGATGGGCTGTTGCCCTTTCTCAGAGATACCCTGCCCAGCGAGGAGGGAGTCTAGTCAGAGTCAGACTGCAGAGGCTGTGCTGAGCTGCTGCAGACTCTGCCCAGCTGCTGTGTGAACTTCCTTGTGATTTTGTTTACACAGGCAAGGTTAGAACTGCCTTGGTAATGGCGGATGCCCCTCCTCCCACTGAGTGCAACTGTCTCGGGTAGAGCTCAACCTGCTGTGCTGGCTTCAAAAATCTCAAGCCAGTGGGACTCAGTTTGCTGGTCTTTGTGGGGGTGGGACCCGCAAAGTCAGATAACTTGGCTTCCTGCCTTCAGCCCCCTTTTTTTTCAGGGCAATGGGCAGTTCTGTCTCACTGGGGTTCCAGATCCTCGCTAAAATGGCTGCCCAATTTTGTGCTGGAAACCTGCTGCACTGGTGTTGGCACCAGCAGGAATCTCCTGGTCTCTGGGCTGTAAAGACCATGGGAAAAGTGCAGTATCTGAGCTGGAGTGCCAGAGTACCCAGAAAAGTCCCCGATGGCCTCCCTTGGGTAGGAGTAGGAGTTCCCCGGTCCCTTGGGACCTTACCCTTCCTGGGTGAGGCAACATCCCACCCTGCCTTGGTTTTCCCTCCTTGGGCTATACCCACTGTCCAACCAGTCCCATTGAGATGAACCTGGTACCTTGGTTGGAAATGTGGAGATCACTTGCCTTCTGCATCACTCTTGCTGGGAACTATGCTCCAGAGCTGTTCCTATTTGGCCATCTTGGTGGAAGTCCCTCTTTTATTTTTGAGATGGAATCTCACTCTGTCACCAGGCTGGAGTGCGGTGGTGTGGTCTTGGCTCACTGCAACCTCCACCCCTGGGTTCAAGCTATTCTACCACCTCAGCCTCCCAAGTAGCTGGGACTATAGGCGTGCATCACCACGCCCAGCTAATTTTTTGTATTTTAAGTAGAGATGGGGTTTCACCATGTTGGTCAGGATAGTCTGAATTTCCTGACCTCGTGATCTGCCTGCCTTGGCCTCGGCCTCCCAAAGTTTTGGGATACAGCCATGAACCATTGCATCCAACCTGTACTACATTTTCTTTATCCAATCCACCACTGATGGGCACCTAAGCTGATTCCATGTCTTTGCTTTTGTGAATAGTGCTATGATGAACATATAAGTGCATGTATCTTTTTGGCAGAATGATTTCTTTTGCTTTGGGTAGATACCTAGTGTGTTAGTCCATTATCATACTTCTATGCAGAAATACCCAAGATTGGGTAATTTATAAAGAAAAGAGGTTTAATTGACTCACAATTCTGTATGGCTTGGGAGACCTCAGGAAACTTACAATCATGGCAAGAGGCACCTCTTCACAGGGCAGCTGATGAGAGAATGAGTGCAAGCACAGGAAATGCCAGATGCTTATAAAACCATCAGATCTTGTGAGACTCACTATTATGAGAACAGCAAGGGGGAAACCACCTCCATGATCCAATTACCTCCACCTGGTCCTGCTCTTGACATGTGGGGATTATGGGGATTACAATTCAAGGTGAGATTTGGGTAGGGACACAGAGTAAACCATATCACCCAGTAATGGGATTGATGGGTCAAATGGTAGTTCTATTTTTAGCTCTTGGAGAAATCTCTAAACTGCTTTCCACAGTGCTGGACTAATTTACATTCCTACCAAAGTGTATAAGCATTCCCATTTCTCTGAAACCTCACCAACATTCATTATTTTTTGACTTTTTAATAGTAGGCATTCGGAGTGATGTGAGATGTTATCTCATTGTGGTTTTAATTTGCATCTCTCTGATGATTAGTGATGTTGAACACTTTTGCATGTGTATGTTGGCTTCTCATATGTCTTCTGTTGAGAAGTGTCTGTTCATGTCCTTTGCCCACTTTTTAGTAGAGTTGTTTTTGCTTGCTGATTTAAGTTCCTTACAGATTCTACATATTAGACATTTTGCATAGTTTGACAATATTTTCTCCTATTCTTTAGGCTGTCTCTTTACTCTATTGATAGTCTATTTTTCTATTCAGCAGCTCTTTAGTTTAATTAGGTCCCATCTTTCAATTTTTGTTTTTCTTGCAATTACTTTTGAGGACTTAGTCATAAATTCTTTACCAATGCCAATGTTGTGGAGGGTATTTTCTACAATTTCTTCTAGGATTTTTGTAATTTCAGGTGTTACATTTAAGTTTTTAATCCATCTTGAGTTAATTTTTGTATACAATAATAGGTGGAGGTCTACTTTCAATCTTCTGTGTATGGTTAGCTAGTTATCCCAGCGCTATTTTGAATAGGGAATTCTTTTCCCACTGCTTATTTTGTTGACTTTGTCAAAGATTAGTTGATTATAGGTGTACAGCTTTATTTCTGGGTTCTCTCTTCTCTTCCATTGTTCTATGTGTCTGTTTTTGTACTAGTATCATGCTGTTTTGGTTACTGTAGCTTTGTGGTATAGCTTGAAGTTGGGTAATGAGATTCCTTTAGTTTTGTACTTTTTCTTTATTTTCTTTTCTTTTGCTTCTCTCTCTTTTTTTTCTTTTGATACTGAGTCTCACTGTGTTACCCAGCTGGAGTGCAATGGCACCACCTTGGCTCACTGCAACCTCTGTCTCCTGGGTTGAAACAATTCTTTGTGCCTCAGCCTCCCAGTATCTGGGACTACAGGTGTGCACCACCACTCCTGGCTAATTTTTTGTATTTTTTAGTAGAGACAGGGGTTTTGGCCATGTTGACCATGCTTGTCTTGAATCCTGGCCTCAAGTGATCCACCTGCCTTGGCCTCCAATAGTATTGAAATTATAGGAGAGACCACCATTCCCGGCCTGGCTTTTTTTTTTTTTCCTTTGGATTCAAACCTCTTTTTGATTCCATATAAATTTTAGAATAGTTTTTTTCTGATTCTATGAAAAATGATGTTGGTAGCTTGATAGGAGTGATGTTTAATTTCTAGATTACTTTGGACAGTATGAACATTATAAAGATATTAATTCTTGCAATCCATCGGCATGGAATGTTTTCCCATTTGTGTCATCTACGATTTCTTTCAGCACTGCTTTTTAGTTCTCATAGAGATCTTTCACCTTCCTTGTTAGATATATTCCTAAATATCTTATTTTATGGCTATTGTAAATGGGATTGCATTCTTGATTTGGCCCTCAGCTCAAATATTATTGGTGTATAGAAATGCTAGTGATTTGCATATTGATTTTATGTCCTGAAACTTTACTGAAGCCATTTTATCAGCCCTAGGAGACTTTTGGCAGAGTCTTTAGGGTTTTCTAGGTACAGGATCATATTCTCAGTGAAGAGAGACGATTTGACTTCCTCTCTAAGTTCTATGCCTTTTATTTCTTTCTCTTGACTGATGGCTCTTGCAAGGACTTCCTGTACTATGTTGAATAGGAATGGTGAGTGGGCATCCTTGTCTTGTTCCAATTCTTGGAATGCTTCCAGCATTTGCCTGTTCAAAAAACCATATTATTGATTTAAAAAAAAGTCAAGAACTAATCACATAAGGTGTGTTTAAGGGTACTGACTCTAAGAAGTGTTTAAATCATTAAAAACTTTGTTACAAAACAAAACATTATAGCAAAAAATGATTTCATTACCCAGTTACATAGCATCTTGCTACATATTATACAATAATACATTAAAATAATGAAAATAAAATAATAATATAGTAAAATAATGAAAATAAAGATGTTATTCTTATAGAACACTATGGCATGCCAGGCAATGTTCTGAAAGTTTTACTAAGCACTACTATATAATTTTTCAAATATAAATATATACATAGTTTTAATTGACTAATAAAAATTATATATATTTATTTTGTATAATATTGTTTTAAAATATCTATACATTGTACAATGGCTAAATTGAGGTAATTAACATACATTACCTCACATACTTACTTTTTTGTGGTGGAACATTTAAAATCTAACCTTTTAGTAATTTTCAAGAGTACAATACATTGTTATTAAATATTGTCACCATGTTTTACAATAGACCTGTTGAACTAACTTCTGTTTAACTGAAACTTTCTACCCTTTGATCAACATATTCCCACTTCCTAGCCTCTGATAACCATTATTCTACTCTCTGCTTCTATGAGTTTGACTTTTTAGATTCCACATATAATTGAGATCATATGGTATTTATTTTTATGTGCTTGTCTCATTTCACTTAACATAATGTCCTCTGGTTCTTCCATGTTATTACAAATGACAGAATTTCCTTCTTTTTTTAAGGCTGAATAGTATTCCATTGTGTATACATATATACCACATTCTCTTTATCCATTCATTCGTTGATGGACACGTAGATTTGATTCCTGATAAGGTCAGGCTTTGTGTCCTCACCCAAATCTCCTCTTGAATTATAATCCCCATAATCCCTACGTGTCAAGAGAGAAACCAGGTGGAGGTAGTTGAATCATAGGAGTGGTTTCCCCATACTGTTCCTGTCATAGTAAGTTCTCATGAGATCTGATGGTTTCATAAGGGGCTCTCCTTCCCTTTTCTTGGCATTTATCCTTCCTGCTGGCTTATGAAGAAGGTGTCTTGCTTTCACTTTGCTTCCTGCCATGATTGTAAGTTTCCTGAGGTCTCTCTAGTCATGCTCAACTGTGAGTCAATTAAACTCCTTTCCTTTATAAATTACCTAGTCTCAGGCAGCTCTTTATAGCAGTATGAAAGTAAACTAATGCAATTCCCATATCTTGGCTATTATAAATAAGCTGCAACGAATGTAGAAGTACAAACATGTTTTTGATATACCAGGTACTATTATTATTCCCACTTTATAGATTGAGAATCTGAGGAACAAAGAGATTATGCATTTGCTCAAGGACACACAGGAAGGAAGTGGGGTAACTACAAATTACATCCAGGCAGGTTATCTTCATGTTCTCTTTTGTTTTTTACAAAGTTAAATATTTTAATATTGGTTAAAGATGATGTGACACCAGCAGACATTAAATAAATAACTATGTCTATGTCTATATTTCATATCAATCCTGAACCTTTGCTTTTCTCTTTGTCTTGATCCCTGACAGGAAAGTGCACTTTAATTTGTTCTTGTTAAAACTTGCTTTTGATTTGAGTATTGAGACAAAGCTATGAGCAGAAGTGAAGCAGGAGCAGGAATTCCATTTTGTAAAAATATTTATTTTCTCTTTCATTTTTTTTTTTTTTGAGATGAAGTTTTGCTCTTCTTGGCTAGGCTGGAGGGCAATGGTGCAATTGCAGCTTGGTGCAATCTCAGCTCATTGCAATCTTGGCTCACCACAACCTCCACCTCCTGGGTTCAAGCAATTCTCCTGCCTCAGCCTCCTGCGTTGCCAGGATTATAGGCATGTGCCACCATGCTCAGCTAATTATGCATTTTTAGTAGAGATGGGGTTTCATTATGTTGGTCAGGCTTGTCTCAAACTCCCAACCTCAGGTGATCCGCCCACCTTTGCCTTCTAAAAGGAGGCTGGGATTACAGGCAGGAGCCACTATACCTGGCCTGTAAAGATGTTTCAATAAATAATTTAATATATCCTATTCTGCTGATATCATTTGTGACACATTTCAAAGATTAGTTGGTAGAAATTTGTATTTAAAAATACATATCAAAAGACTATCATTTTATTCTTATATACCTATACTCATATGCACATGGAATACCTGGTGGAATAAAACCATCGCTGGCAGTTAATGAAGGCTTTATTTCAGGTGCACGTCATTTAAGCAGGATCACAATATGAACATACTTCATTGCATGGTATATGAGTTAGGACTCTCTAACTAACTTGCATGGTATATGAGTTAGGACTCTCTTGGTTGCATGTTGCAAAACCCTAAAATGCTATAAGGTAAATAGATACTTCTTGTTGGGAGGAAATTCTAAGGTACAGTCAGAGGAATGAGTGATCAAAGAAGAACTATTATATAACACATTTTCAAGAAAATATATTTTAAAATTTAGAACTTTTCATCACTTTTCTCTGTTCCACTCAGTTTATCTGCATCATTATTTTTCTCTCAGCAAACTCGAGTCCTTTCACTGTTCAGCCTAGTAAGGCTATTGACAGCTTCCAAACTTATAAAAGCTTCAGGTACTACAAAGAGGCGAGGTGAATCTCTTGGAAAGGAACTCTTTGACTCAGTTTGGGTCAGCTGCCAACTCCTGGGTCAATTAATGGTGGCTTGGTAGTTCTTACAGAAACCACAAGATGGAATGTGAGTCTATGTTGAAGGTAAAGGACAGTTCCTAGAAGAAAGCTTTTGGAATGATATTTTCAGAAGAATGGGATGGTGTCACAAAAAAAAAAATAAAAATAGCTTTCTATTATAGAAATGGAAGCTAAATACCAATATAAGGTAAATATTAATAAACATATGTTTGACATTAAATGTAATTTTATCTGCTTTATTAAGGTATAATTACAAAAAGTAAAAGTAAGCATTGTAAGTGTACAGTTTGATGAATTTTGATAAATTTATATGCTTAAGTTTCAGCCACTACAATCATGATGCTTTTCAAACCTCTGACAAAATCTTTGACCCATTTTACTTTTTCAAAATTCGTTTCATAGTGATTTGTTAATATGTGTGTGTGTGCATGCATGCATATGTGTGTGTGTGTGTGTGTTCATGTTCATTAATAGGCATGCATGCATATATGTAAAACTGAAGAAACAAGGTTTTCCCCCATGAGATAGACAGCCTCATTCTGGAAAATATAAGGGATTCTTAGCTTTTACAAATAGTAATATCAAGGTAGTATTTTAGTCTTTTTGTTAAGAACAGATATTTAGAGTCTATCACTTTCACTGAAGCCCCTGGCAGGCCAAGGGGACATATGCTAAAGAAGAGTAGAGCACTGTAAAGACACATGCACACGTATGCTCATTGTGGCACTGTTTACAATAGCAAAGACCTGGAACAAACCCAAATGTCCATCATTGATAGACTGGATAAAGAAAATGTGGCACATATGCACCATGGAATACTATGCAGCCATAAAAAACAATGAGTCTGTGTCCTTCATAGGGACATGGATGAATCTGTAAACCGTCATTCTCAGCAAACTGACACGAGAACAGAAAACCAAACACCGTATGTTATCACTCATAGGCGGGTGTTGAACAATTAGAACACGTGGACACGTGGGGGAGGCGAGGGGAGGATGGGGAAGTTGGGGAGGGATAACGAGCGGAGAAATACCAGATATAGGTGATGGAAGGGATGAAGGCAGCAAACCACTTTGCCATGTACGTACCTATTGCAACAATCCTGCATGATCTGCACATGTACCCCAGAACCTAAAGTACAATTTAAAAACAAAAGAGTAGAGCAGAGTAAAAGGGTTAAGTATAATTGTGTATAATAATGCAAATCTGTAACCACATGGTGAGAAGGAGCTTTCAAATGAAGAAAACTTTTGTTCCTTGGTATAGCATTAGACCATACTGTCTTTAAAAATTATTTTCCTTTGAAAGATGTGTTTCTATGTGCTCTGTGTGTGTGTATGCATGCACGTGTGTTTGTCACCTGCACTGGGAGGGAACTGCATATAAAACTAAACCTGGAGAGCCCATACTGATTCTGGATTGTTTTTGGGGATTTGGGTTGTCAAAGATCACCACGAAGTATCCTGTTAGAGGCTCAGGGCTTTTTTTGAAAAACTGAACTCATTGGCAAAAATGTACTTCTTGAGGGAAAAGCAGGGATGATGGAATGATATCACTTCCTGTGAGTGTTAGTTAGAAGTTTCTTGAACACTGTAGATAGTTGAAGGAAGGTGAAATTCTTGACAGTAGCACAGATCATACAACAAGGCATCAAGATGGAGAATTAGGGACTTTATGAATATATAACATTTGCTTACCTTTTCCTGGTACCATGGGAGAAGTCATGTTTAGCATTCATTATACATGGATTCAACATTACCTTTGAATTGTCTAATTAATTAACTTCAGAAAATTTGGAACTATTCATTCATTTGTGGGTAGTAAATCTGTGGGTAGAGAACAAATAGAGGTACTCAAATGGAATTTTGGTCTGTCCCTGATTCAGCCAGGGCTATGGTGTCTGTAGAGAAGGTAGCAGCTCTCAATGATGTGTGTTCAGGAAATCTAGGCAGCAGGAAAGTGAGCAGTGGTTCATGGCATAGCTGTAGTCACAGAAGGGCATGTGACTGAGAGGACAAACTTCGGGATGGACAACTCGTGAGGACTCTAACAACCTCATCTTCTTTGTCCTTTCCTTTTCGTGGGTAGACCTGTGAATAGCAGCAGGTGGGAAGATTTACTCTTCATTTCCCCGCCCCCCCCATACCTTTCACACACATTTATACTGAAATGTGTACTTGACTGTGTATCCCTTCTGTTGGATTATAAAATACTTAAAGACAGAACCTGTATCTTTTATTTAATATGCAATATTTTATCTTAAATTTAATATTTAATATTAAATTTCATACAGTTTTATATATCCTGATGTATCGTAATACTTGTTTATTGAGTAACTGTTTCTTTTATTATATTTAAGGAATTGTTTAGGTCATTTCTCTTCGGGGTTTCTTCCTCTCTCCCTCCCTTCTTTCCTTCATTCTTCCTTTCCTTCTTCCATCCCTCCCTCCCTCCCCATCCTCTTTCTTTTCTTTCTAACTTTTTTGTTTAGAAGAGTTAAATGTTGGTTTAGGTCATGTTTTATAGAATTTACTTTGTGTTTCTTTTTTGATTTATATGTCCTAGTAAAGGATAGCATTTTAAAAGTCTTTTTCCAGAGGTTGTAGTTTTGTTATTTTCAAGTTCATCCCTTGATTCAAGTAAGTAGGATTGCCTTTAAATAGGCTATTATTTGATATCTGCCAAAGGCATTGAAGAGTCTTAAAATTATAGCCCAGTAAACTCTCTTGCTTGATATTATACCAATGTTAATCCACAGAAAGTCAAAGGTTTTTCATGTGTAAATTTGATTTTAAATGAATTTTTATTGAACCCACCCCACCTCCAGTTTCTGGGCTTATGAAACATCTTATGAACCTGTCTCTCTTTGCAGAAAAATAAGAACAGTGCTCTAGAACTCCAGCAGTTTATTCTATATTTTTTCAATTACATTTTTGCCCAGTGTATTAGGGATCATGAACTATAGTATCCATTACTTGCATGGTTTGGTACTTTTATGAAATAAAACCTATTAAAGATAAAATTTGCAGAATATTTTAAAATGCCAGTATAATAATATCTTAATATATTATCTTCTAACAATATATATGGTTGGTGTGGGCACAAACAAGAGTGGGAAAAATTCTTATGTCAGTGCTGGGTCAGTAACAGTGGAGGATAATAGGAAGGCAATGGCACAGTATCAAGTTCAGGCCTTTGCAAGTTAACTGAAATCTTGATTACTATTAAAAAGAATTTCAGTCTTGGAGACTAGTGTCCAGAACCTACATACCTACATGTGGGGAGATAATGCTTGGGTCATGGCTGTGTGTGTGTGTGTGTGTGGTTTAATATATGAGTATAGGAAAAAAAACCGAGAGAGATGGAAATGGTTGTCCTGTAGGCTGTAAGCAACGGGGAGTCCAGTGACCATACTTGAAGAGGAATAAGAGAGGAGGAACAATGGAAAGGGAATTTATCTATAGAATATGTCTCACTCTGATAATTACATCTTCAAAAAAGTCCATTATTGGAATACCTATCCATCATATGCACGCATTCACATCAATATTGTCCACCCATCCATCTATCCATTCATTCATTTATCCATTTTCTTGTTCATTCACTCATCCAAATGCTGGGAAATTGCATGATACCTTTTTACTGTTAATCTCCAGAATGATTTGTCATCTCAGGTTGGTCACATTCTGCTTTTACCTTCTCAAGGATTTTTATTTTCACTTTAACATTTAAAAATACATATCTTTAAGCTTACAAAATAAATAAAGTTTAAAACCAAGGAAATGTAAAATGCTTTAAAGAATGTTGAGAAGAAAGTAGGGAAAAGGATTACTACAGATTCACTACATAAGTAAAAAATACTGCTAACATTTTCATTTAGTGTTTCTCTTTTTAAATAAGTTAGACAGTTGCAATCAAATCAAAACCACAATGAGATGTCATCCTACTATTGTTAGAATGGCTATTATAAAAAATAGCAAATGCTTATGAGGATGTAGAGAAAAAAAAAGAACTACCACATAATTCAGCAATCCCACTGCTAAGTATATATACAAAGGAAAGGAAATCAGTATTTCAAGGGGATACCTGTACCCCGTGTTTATTGAAACACTATTTACAATAAACAAAATGTGGAATCAACTTACATGTCCATCAACAGATGAAGAGATAAAATAAATGTGGTATATATACACAATGGAATACTATTCAGCCATAAAAAAGAATCAGATCTGGTTCTTTGCAGCAATGTGGATGAGCCTAAGGGACATTAGGTTAAGTGAAATAAGTCAGGCACAGAAAGACAGACATCACATGTTTTCATGTATATGTAGGAGCTAAAAAATCCCTGATCTCATAGAGGTAGAGAATAGAATGATAGACACCAGAGCCTGGGAAGGAAATGTGGGTGAGGCCCAGAGGTGTGAAAAAGAGAGGTTAATAGGGGTACAAAGCTGCATTTATACAGAAAGCAATTCATAAATTGATAAACTTTCTGTGTGTCTTGAGATCCCATGTAAGAACATATAGCTGATTTAAGCAAGGAAAAAAAGTTTGCTACTGGGCTGCTCTTCTGGAAACTCCACACCTCCCGTCAGGTACAGGTGCTGCAAAGTGTACCAGTGAACTTCTGTCAGTGCTGCTTCTGACAGCTGGATGTGTCTGCTCTCACCTTAGCAGACGGAACATGTCCTGTGAAATGTCTGCTTTTCCATATTGCATTAGAATAGAATATTTGCAAGGGTGATTCTGATGTCGTAGGCAAATCATGCTTGTACCCTGGCTGCAGGAGAAACTGGGAAAATAAGTTCTTGGCATAGACTCAAAATATGTCAAATTCTTCAGATAGAAGCACTTTAAAAAGTACTAGTGACATCAAAACATGAAAAATGGCCACCAAAATTTTCCCTTCACTGTCCAATGTCAATATACCCCATTTTCTCTTTCTCTCTTTTTTTAAACTTGTAATCAAGACCAACAATAGCAAAAACTAAATGTTCCAATCTGAGTCAGTGCAACATACTCCCAAACAGATCTAATACACCCTCTTTCCAAAAGGAAGATGGTATAAAATTCATTGGTTTTCACGTCTGGTTCCATGTTCTGAGTCTTTAGCTTATGGCCATTTCTTCTCTGCTTTCATCATGATCCTGTGTTGATTTTCTGTTTTTATTTTTAATTTTTTGAGATGGAGTCTTGCTCCGTAACCCAGGCCAGAATGTAGTGGCACAACCTTGGCTTACTGCAACCTCTGCCTTCTAGGTTCAAGCAATTCTCCTTCCTCACCCTCCTGAGTAGCTGGGATTACAGGTATGAGCCAACATGCCCAGCTAATTTTTGTAATTTTAGTAGAGACGAGGTTTCACCATGTTGGTCAGGCTGGTCTCAAACTCCTGACCTCGTGATCCACCCGCCTTGGCCTCCCAAAGTGCTGGGATTACAGGCGTGAGCCACCATGCCTGGCCCAAAAAATAACTCTTATTTTTAATGCAACATCATGTGCATTCTTTGAAGGCAGTGTTGTAACAGGAATTCAAATTTAAGTTTAAATTAACCCTGTTCTGGTGTTATGAACTTAAAAAAAACCTCAACTGAGGATGATAATCGGAGCAGATTATATGCATGGCTTAGAACACTTGGGACTATTTTAATTTATTCATCTGAGTGATAACAGGTACATTTTCTTGAAATTAGATTATAAAACTCATGCCAGTTTTAGATATTTTTAAATGTAGAAAGCATGCATCTTATGCAGTAGTCCCCTTATCCACGGTTTTGCTCTCCACAGTTTCAGTTACGGTACACTACAGTAAGATATTTTGAGAGAAGGAAAGAGAAAGAGATCATGTCACATAATCTTTATTATACTACATTGTTATAATTGTTCTGTTTTAGTATTAGTATTGTTAATCTTTTACCATACCTGATTTATAAATTAAATTTTAAGTATATGTATATATTAAAAAAACAGTATGTATAGGGTTTGGTGCTACCCACAGGCATTCCCTGGGGGTCTTGGAACATAACCCTCATGGACAAGGAGGGACTACAGTAATACAAACCAGATAACTAAGGAGTCACAGCTCTGAAATTAATGAATGTTAATATGCCTCACCCATCTGTACCTCAACCAAAGCTTCCTTTTAGAATAAAGTGTAAGGCAAATGTGAGACTTAATTCTCAAAATAAAAACTTATTCCTGCCATAAAAATAGACCCATAAGAAAAAAAGAGCTTGTGATGTGTAAACCTCAATCATTTTGTGTTTATGAAGGTAACTTTCAGCAATTAAACAAACAAAAAAATTCACGGAGTGGCAGAACAGTGCAGTGGAAAGGTCAGAGGCTATAGAAAGAGAGACACACACCTCTGTCCTTGCCCCACTATGTAATACCTGTGTGGCCTTGAGCAAAGCATTTGACTGCTCGAAGACCCTCCCCACCACCTTTTTTATTCTTTTCTTTCTGTCTTTTGTTTTAGAGACAGGGCCTTGCTCTGTTGCCCACGCTAGAGTGCAGTGGCATGATCAGAACTCACTGTAAACTTGAACTCCTGGGCTCAGAAGATCCTCTCTCCTCAGTCTACTGAGTAGCTGGGACTACAGGTGCCATGCCCAGCTAATTTTTATAATTTTTATTTTTTGTAGAGATGGGGTCTAGCTACATTGCCTAGGCTTGTCTTGACCTCTTGGCCTCAAGCCATCCTCTCACCTCTGTTTCCCAAGGTGTTGGGATTACAGGTGTGTGCCACTGAGCCCAGTCTGGTTTTTCTCTTTATAAGGTGAAATCATTGTACCTTGTTTATTGGTGAGTCACAGACATAGTAGGTAATTACATATGTCAGGTGCCAGGAACCTGACAGACATTTGGACAAAGCAGCAGTTGAATTAATTTACCTCCTGGCTCCTCATTTCCTCATCTGTTGGTCTTAAATCTGTGTCTACCAGAGCTTGTGAAGACAAGAGAGAACTATTGCAGTGTATGTATCGAGTGTTTAGCCTTTAGTAAATGGCAATTATTATGTTGTTATTATTTTCCAGATAGCTTCTGAATAAGGAAAAAAATGCCACTTCTTTTTGGTCTGAACTTGAAGAGTTAATCATTCACTGTATATTGATGTCGTAAAATTGATATCATCAATGTTAGCTGGAATATAGGGTAGCCAACTGAGAAGGGATAAGGCAAAACGGAGGTGCTGACCTTTACAGAGGGTTAACATACCAAGCTGGAGACAGCTAGGGGAGAATCATGCTGTGGAGGCACAGTGGTCCATGCTATTTGCTGAATTGCTTACTGAGTGGTAAGATAAAACCAGTAACTCATGGAGTGGGCGCCGATGATGAGATGAATATCTGCCTTAGTTTGGGAGAATAACTTAAGGTTCAAGACATGATTGAATCAAATTTCTACAGAAATTCTAGCCTGCCAAGTGGCCTTTTATTTTTCTCAAGAGAATGACAAAGGGTTACGGGATAACGTTCTCAGCTGACTCAGATGCCTTGTGTGTTAGAAGCTATTATTTCTAATGAGGAAATTATTCATAGGCTTTTCTGGAAGTGTGGGGGTGTATAAGCATATTCATGATCTCTGGCCTCGACAGAGGCATTTATTAACAAAAAGAGAACAAATTCCAATCAAGCAACAACAGGTGATCCTTCGAAATACAATGCCCTCTACTGGAAAAAACCACCAAATACAATGCCCTCTGTCATCACGTCCCCACTTCCAGACTGACCACTTCTCCTTGGGGAGAGATTCAGGTGATGTATTTTCTCTGCAGAAGGGGCCACTCATTTTATAAGTCAGGTTTTTTTTTAGTTCAATTCAATTTGAATTAACTAGGCCAAGAGGTGAATTTATGCGCTCATAAAACTGGGAAGGGCATGAGTGTAATTACATGCCCAGAATCAGAAGCTATGACACCAACTGTCTTCCTTTCCCCTCTCTCCTCCCTTCTCCTCCCTTCTTCCCCTCCCCTCCTTCCCTCCCTTCTTCCCCTCCCCTCTTCCTCTCTTACCTTCCTCTTTCCTCTTCGATGGAGTTTTGCTCTTGTCGCCCAGGCTGGAGTGCAATGGCACAATCTCAGCTCACAGCAACCTCCGCCTTCTGGGTTCCAGTGATTCTCTTGCCTCAGCCTCTTGAGTAGCTGGGATTATAGGCAACTGCCACAGTGCTGGGCTAACTTTTGTAATTTTAGTAGAGACAGAGTTTTACCATGTTGGTGAGGCTGGCCTCCAATTCCTGACCTCAGGCGATCCACCAGCTTCAGCGTCCCAAAGTGCTGGGATTACAGGTTTGAGCCACTGTGCCCGGCCCCAGCTTTCTTTTTCAACATTTGTCTTTGTTTCTCTCTACTTGTTGATTTTGTTCTTTTCCACTGTAAAGAGGTGAAAGACAGATAAAGCTCCTCCCTTTGTCTCCAGTTTGAAAAGTCCTTGGGCTGGACTCTGATTTTTTTTCACAAACTTACCCATTAATCATGAAGATGAGGTTAGTTCTTGCTATGATCTGAAAGTTTGTGTCCCCTGCAAAATTCCTATCTTGAAACCTAATCACCAACATGATGGTATCAGAAGTGGGGCTTTTTGGAGGTGATTAGGTCACAAAGGCCCTGCTCCTCCTGAATGGGACTAATGACCTTATAAAAGAGGCCCCAGAGAGCTTTCTTGCCCATCTGCCAGGTGAGGACAAAGAAACAAGTCACCATCTATGAAACAGAGAGCTATCATCAGACCTGAATCTGCTAGTGCCTTGATCTTGGACTTCCCAGCCTCCAGAACTGTGAGCAACAAACTTGTTGTTCATAAATTACCCTAAGTAGTTCCCATTTAAATTGCATGTTGTGGAAGATGTTGTTAACCGAAACAAGGGAATGGGGAACTGGTAGACATTCCTCAGAAATTGCCCCTGCCGTATTATGTGGGCTGGGTAATCTGCCTCTACTGTCGAAGGTTACTATCTTGTACCTATCACTTTTCTCTGACTTCTCCTTATTTCCTGTATATTCTGCTAGAGATGAGTCTTATGACTCTTGTACTTGTTCAAGCAAATATATTTTGGGCACTTAACTGTGTACTTGGCTTTGGGATGCAAAAATTGATTTGACATGGTCTCAATCCACAGAGATACAAACACATCTGCTTATAACTGAGGAAGTGCAGGAATTATACGATCATTACTGCAAGGCTCTGACTAATATTTTGAAACTTAATTGTGCAATTAAACTATTCTAATCATAGCTTTAATTTATAACAATTTTCCTTTTTGTGTTTTTTAAAATCTAGTTTCTTTATAGATCAAATTGAACTCAACTGAGCTTAGAACTGTGAAAGCTGAGTGTTTGGTTGAATTCTCTTTTTCCGTAGCTTCAAGAAGCTGTGTAGTACACGTAGCACTTCAAGGGCTAGTTTCCCTGGTTACATTTGTGCATTTTGCCAGACCCTCAAAAAGATGTGGTCTCTAATTAACCTTAAAATTAAAGGGCTAACAGCAAGGATTTCATAACAATTCAGAAGGAGAGGAAGAAAATATTCTGAAAAATGTAAATCTGAGGTGACACTTGTAAACTCACTGAGATAGTAAAATATTATGGGATTTCAAAAGGACAAGAAACAACAAAGCACCAATGTTAGAATGGCAATTCGCTGTATCTTTTTTCTCAGCTCAATTCTTGCATCTAAAAACTCTGAAGAAAAAAATTTCAAAAGGTTTAAAAATGTATTTAGCCCAATGTCTTTTACAGTAGATGTTAAGTAGTACATTAAAAATGGAATCTACCCTCAAAGAATTATCGATTGCATGTTTTGACCTGGGTCCTTTTCCTCTCTTGGGAGTTAATTTCATTATGGTTTTACAAAACTGCTTTATTCTCTAAAGCTAAAATGAATACTTTTTCATGCATGACTCATCATTTTGAATTATAAAATTGGGTGGACGTGGTACTTTAATCCTCCAGTTTATATTGTACATGTTTTTTTGCTGAAACAGGGGAATAACTCACTATTAATGGGATCATTGATTCCAATACATGGAATTGTTGTGGATAGATTTAAATATTGTTTGCTTCTGTGACCAAATGGAAGAATGGACAATGAGGCATTTGAAAGCTACCAGAAAAGAAGGAAGGAAAGCTCTCTTGATAGGGAACCCTGGGAAAGTTAACAGCCTTGACTTGGGAATAGATGCTGTGAAGAAATAAATTCATATACATAAATATTTAAAAGAAAAGCAAATCATATTCAGACATTTTGAATCAAACATTTTAGGCTGAAATTAGCCCCAGCATCTCCCCCATATACCTGACTCTTTTTCTTCTTATCTTGTATGTGGCCTTCCTGTTCTTTTGGTTGTTTCTGAGTTAGCTCAGCATAAACACCTGGGAAGTGAAATCTCTGACGGGTTTATTCCTATGAAAAGCCAAGATTAAAGTAGATTCTTTATGCTTTCAAATTAGCTAGCCTCTTTAATATGTTGCCAGTACAACACATTTATTCAGCCTCTACAGATTCTGCATGGCTTTCTCATTTCTTTTCCCCTTCCCAACGTAACTTGTTTCATGGTGAATGAAACCTTGCTTTCAGCAATTTCAAAATCACTTCACCTTATCCACATGATTTTAGGGATCAGAGAAGAGGCCAGATTAAATATTAACTTTCAGAGGCGTTATTCATGCTGACACTCAGACAAGTGTGACTTTTCTGGGCTGATGTTCGGTGGGGGGTCCTTTTTCTTCTAGCTCTAAGCTAGAAATTATAGAATGTATGCAAAATTTAGGTTTGCTTTGTGTGAAATTAAATGATAAAATGAACACTAGAAATTTGGCAAGATATTCTTTTTTATTAAGCTAGTGAAGAAAACCCATCTCACTACAAACTTGGGGGCATTTTCTTTTTTTTTCTTCTTCTATCTTTGTGCCACTCTGTCTTTTACTTGCTTTTTTTTTTTTTTTTTTTTTTTTTTTTTTTTTTTTTTTTTGTAGGGATAGGGACAAAGGAGCAGGTGTTTCTAACGGTAAATTCTGCATCCCTGATGGAGTGGTTAGTTTCTCTGACATTTTTTGACATCTTTGTGGATCATCTCATAGCTATAGGACTTTTTACCCACCTCTGTGATATATGGATTGTGAAGTCACTGTGTCAACTCTATTTAATACCTGTGGGTTATTGTGGCTTGTAGAAGACCATGCTATGACCACTGTATTCAGACTGCAGTACTGCCTTAGATTCTACTCACAGGTAGAACTGCATATTATGTTTGACTGAGATAAATAGAGTTAAGATCATGGTTAGAAGTTAAATTATTTTTTAATTCTTCCACTGTAAATCACTTGTGAGAGGAACACTGGACATATACCCTTCATTTAAAAAATGGTATTGTTTTTCTTCCTAGCAGGATATAAATTTACTTTCTCCTACAGAGCTCAAAGTTTATAGCAAATTATCATCATTTATCCTGAGCTAAGAGTAGTATTATCTTTATTTTAATCAGTGATAGAGCTGAGGATCAGAGCTTTGGTAGCATTTTTTGAATATTCATTTCATTTACCACTTGGGCTTTTAGATAGGTTTTCGTCTAGTTTACTTTTTCTCCTTTTTAAGTAATATATGATGTTTATTTTCTTGTAGAAAAATATCTGCCCTTTTCTTAGAAGAATGAGATGGTAAAAATTTAAGTTTAGTAAATTGGCAGGCTGACAACTTTAAATCTCTCATAGGAGTATATAATCCCTTTTGTTGGTTTTGGAGCTCAGAAGATAATCCTCACTGTGCGTTGGCATGCTGAATACTTTAAACTGAAGGAGATGGGAAAGGCTTCAGAAGCAAGGTCTTTCTGACCTTCTGCCCTCCTGTCTTGCACTCCTCTTTCTCCCACTGAAGTGAGTTATAGAAACCAGAATTCTTTTTCCCCAGAAGGAGTCACAGAAACTAAACTCTCTCTCTCTCCTAGGGAGAAGCAAGAAAGTAGAGTCTCTCTCAAGGACCTAGGGAGAAAGGAGAAGGGAGTGACCTCTGTAGGTTTTATGGCTTGTTTGGGTGCTACCCCATATCCTGGAGGAAGGAGTGCTACACAGAGAGACCAAGAAGAATCTGAGCTGACCAGGCCTTATAGACCATACCCTCTGTTGAATCACATTCCTACATGGCTGTTCATTCTTCATCAAACCTAAGCTTAAAAATAAAAACTTTATTTCTGAAGTCTCCCACGTCATGTAAAACTTTGATTAACTAATTTTGTTATGTCTACTTCTATATAAATGTTGGCTATAATGGGTGAGGAAAGGTATTATGCATTTTTGCCCCAATGTTGGCATTTTCTTCATTTGAAAGACAGGCACCATTAAATCTCTATTTTCTTAGGCTCTGGCACTGTCACAATACAGGCTTACCTTGTTTTATTGCACTTTGAAAACATTGCATTTTTTACAAACTGAAGGTCTGTGGCAACCTTGCATCAAGCAAGTCTATTGGCGACATTTTTCTAACTTATGTTTACTTTGTGTCTCTGTGTCACATTTTGGTACTTCTCATAATATTTCAAATATTTTCATTATTATATATCTATTATGGTGAACTGTGATGAGTGATCTTCGATGATACTATTGTAATTGTTTTGGGGCACAATGAATTGTGCCTATAAAAGATGGTGAACTTAATTGGTAAATGTTGTGTATGTTCTGACTGCTCCACCCATTGGCCGTTTCCCCTTCTTTCTCCTTCTCAGGCCTCCCTATTCCTTGAGACACATAGTATAAAATTAGGCTAATAGGCTAATTAATAACCCTACCATGGCTCCAAGTGTTCAAGTGAAAGAAGAGTTGCAAGTCTCTTACCTTAAATCAAAAGCTACAGATGATTAAGTTTAATGAGGGAGGCAAGTGGAAAGCCGAGACAGGCCAAAAGCTAGGTGTCTTCAGCCAGGCAGTTAACCAAGTTGTGAATACAAAGGAGAAGTTCTTAAAGGAAGTTAAAAGTGTTACTTCAATAAAATAATTGAAAAAAACCAAAACAGTCTTATTGCTGACAGGGAGAAAGTTTTAGTGGCCTGAACAGAGGATCAAACCATCCACAACATTTTCCTAAACCAAAGCCTAATCCAGAGGAAACCCCTAACTTTCTTAAATTCCATGAAAGCTGAGAGAGGTTGTTTCTTTGTTCTCATTGATTTCAAAGAACATCTTTATTCCTGCATTAATTTCATTATGTACCAGTGGTCACGTAGTCATTCAGGAGCCCAAAAAGCCAAGAAAATCCTAAGCAAAAACAAACAAACAAAACAAAAACAAAGCTGGAGGCATCACACTATCTGGCTTCAAACTATACTACCAGACTACATTAATCAAAACAGCATGGTACTGGTGCCAAAACAGAGATATAGATCAATGGGACAGAACAAAGGCCTCAGAAATAATGTCACACATCTATACCATCTAATCTTTGACAAACTTGACAAAAACAAGCAATGGGGAAAGGATTCCCTATTTAATAAATGGTATTGGGAAAACTGGCTAGCCATATGCAGAAAGTTGAAACTGGATCACTCTCTTACACCTTATACAAAAATTAACTCCAGTTGGATTAAAGATTTAAATGTAAGACCTAACACCATAAAAACCCTAGAAGAAAACCTAGGCAATACCATTTAGGATATAGGCATAGGCAAGGACTTCATGACTAACATACCAAAAGCAATGGCAACAAAAGCCAAAATAGACAAATGGGATCTAATTAAACTAAAGAGCTTCTGCACAGCAAAAGAAACTATCATCAGAGTGAACAGGCAACCTAGAGAATGGGAGAAAATATTTGCAATCTACCCATCTGACAAAAGGCAAATATCCAGAATTGACAAAGAACTTAAACAAATTTACAAGAAAAAAACAACCCATCAAAAAAGTGGGTGAAGGATATGAACAAACACTTCTCAAAAGAAGAGATTTATGCAGCCAACAAACATATGAAAAAAATCTCATTATCACTCATCATTAGAGAAATGCAAATCAAAAACACATTGAGATATGATCTCATGCCAGATAGAATGGTGATAATTGAAAAATCTGGAGAAAACAGATGCTGGAGAGGATGTGGAGAAATAGGAACGATTTTACACTGTTGGTGTGAGTCTAAGTTCAACCACTGTGGAAGACAGTGTGGCAATTCCTCAAGGATCTAGAAATAGAAATTCCATTTGACCCAGCAATCCCATTACTGAGAATATACCCAAAGGATTATAAATCATTCTATTAAAAAGACACATACACATGTATGTTCATTGTGGCACTGTTTAAAACAGCAAAGACCTGGAACCAACCCAAATGCCCATCAATAATAAAGAAAATGTCATGCATATGCACAATGGAGTACTATTCAGCCATAAAAATAATGAGCTTCTGTCATTTGCAACAAAATGAACAGAACTGAATTAATGTCATTATGTTAAATGAAATAAGCCAAAAACAGAAAGACAAATGTCACATGTTCTCACCTATTTGTGGGAGCTAAAGATTGAAACAATTGAACTCATGCAGATAGAGGGTAGAATAATGGTAACCAGAGGCTGGGGAAGGTAGTGGAGAAGAGGGGAGAAGTAGGGATGGTTAATGGGTACAAAAACATAGTTAAAATGAATAAGGTCTAGTATTTGATAGCACAATAGGGCAACTACAGTCGACAATATAGTGTACGTTTATATTGTCAAGATATAGAATATTTCTAGAACCTTAGAAAGCTAGATATAGAATATTTCTAGAACCAATATTTCACTATTACTTAGGGCACTATATCAAACATAGATTACATAACTATGCTCTCAAAGAGCAAAAACATTTAAGAAGTTATTTGGAATATTGGTTTTTTCCTTCCAATTTTGTTCAAAACTCATCTTTGCAACTATTATTTTTACTTGGTGAAGATTCATGGAGAAAATAATTACTCAAACTACTTGATAATTTATGCAGTTGTGCTGTCAAAATCTGATGTACTTTCAACTTCCAAAGCACGTATGTTCTTGTGCTGTTTTCCACGTAATCCAGCATCAAATAAAGGCATCAGTAATTTTGACTTGATTGCACTATAATTATTCAAATATCTTTAATTTTATGCTGTGGCCTAATTTCCATATTTGTTATCATTTAAAATGATTATTATAGATAATATACCTAAAGTATTTCCATTAATTGGTAAATGCAATTCTTGAACAATAGTAGTCATAGCAAAAACAACTCAATATACAGGCCACAATGACAGTGTAGCTGCACTTATTATCAGCATCAATCATGACCAGTACCATAATCTGAGCACTTAGTGGTTCCCTTTCAACCTGGCATAATCATTCCTCAGTGGAACTGACGACATCTGACCAATGACCATTTCAGTTCACCAAGTCATCCCTCCTTACACCTTGCAAGTAAGGCATAATCTCAGGTTGAGATCAATGCCATAAGAAAACTCACTTCTGCTGAAGCAGGGATTTGCTTTTTGCAGCTGCTCAGCAGGGCTCTGCACCTCTTATCAATCAAGAAGGAGCTGCAACATTTCCTCCCCTCTGCAGGAAACAGTGTCTCTAGCTGGGACTTATCAGCAGGGATTCTAGCAGTTTCACCAGATAAGAAAAGAATTCAGGGTCAAGGAGAAAAGAAAAAGGTATAAAGGAAGCCATGAGAGCAGACAAAAGTACAAACAAAGAATTAGAGACCCTGTTTATCATGGACCCCTTTGCAGCACAACTCAGCAGGTTTCAGCAGGAAGCTACCGGGGTTGAAGAATCTTTGAATATTTTGCATTAAAAATAAAAATTTCAAAAACTATTGTCCCCTTCATAAGAAAAAGAAGCTTTAAGTAGAAGGTAATACAAAAATTCTTTAACTGTTAAATATTATGTTAACTTTGATTTTCACCAAAATGTCCTATATTTCTCTGAACACCTAAACAGCCAAAACCTGAACAATACGTTGTTTTAAGATGTTATAAAGTCCATTAAAGTAAAGATTATCAAAATGCTTTTGTTTAATTCTAACTTACATTTTAGGCTAATTGAACAATTGTATTAAGTCATTAGCAAGCTACTGACAGCCTGCATAATCCATACATACTTGGGAGATATTGTGAGTTTGGTTCCAGATGACCACAATAAAACGAGTCACATGATTTTTTTTTGGTTACCCAGCTCATACAAAATTTATGTTTATACTATACTGTAGTTTATTAAGGTGTAATAGCATTATGTCTAAAAAGACAATGTACATACTTTATTTTAAGATACTTTATTTCTTTTTTTATTATACTTTAAGTTCTGCGGTATATGTGCAGTATGTGCAGGTTTTTACATAGGTATACACGTGCCATGGTGGTTTGCTGCATCCATCACCCCGTCATCTACATTAGGTATTTCTCCTAATGCTATTTCTCCCCTAGCACCCCACTCCCTGACAGGCCCTGGTGTGTGATGTTCCCCTCCCTGTATCCACTTGTTCTCATTGTTCAACTCTCACTATGAGTAAGAACATGCAGTGTTTGGTTTTCTGGTCTTGTGTTAGTTTGCTGAGAATGATGGTTTCCAGCTTCATTCATGTTCCTACAAAGGATATAAACTCATCCTTTTTTATGGCTGCATAGTATTCCACGGTGTATATGTGCCACATTTTCTTTATCTATTTGCCTGTTGATGGACACTTAGGTTGCTTCCAAATCTTAGCTATTGTGAATCATGCTGCAATAAACTTTAAAGTGCAGATATCTGTTCAATACACTGATTTCCTTTCTTTTGGGTATATACCCAGCAGTAGAATTGAATTGCTAGATTATATGGTAGCTCTATTATTAGTTTTTTGTGGAAGCTCCAAACTGTTCTCCATAGTGGCTGTACTAATTTACATTCTTACCAATAGTGTATGAGGGTTCCCTTTTCTCCACATTCTCACTAGCATTTGTTATTGCCTGTCTTTTGGATAAAAGCCCTTTTAACTGGGGTGAGATGCTATCTCACTGTGTTTTAATTTGTATTTCTCTGGTGATGAATGATGTTGAGCATCTTTTCATATACCTGTTTGCCATTTGTATGTCTTTTGAGAAATGTGTACTCAAATCTTTCACCTATTTTTTGGCAGCTTTTTGAATACTAAGTTAACTTTTAAAATATTGTGTAGCTTTCAATGTTTTCTATTTAAAAGTCACACATTTCCCTTTTTTAAATTTTACTTTAAGTGCTGGAGTACATGTGCAGAATGTACAGGCTTATTATGTAGATATACACGTGCCATGGGGGTTTGCTGCACCTATCAACTCGTCACCTAGGTTTTAAGCCCCACATGTATTAGGTATTTGTCTGAATGCTCTTCCTCCCCTTGACCCCCACTCCTGACAGGCCCTAGTGTGTGATGTTCCCCTCCCTGTGTCCATGTGTTCTCATTGTTCAACTATCACTTATGAGTGAGGACATGCTGGCTTTCATCTATTTTTAAATTAGATTATTAGATTTTTTTTCTATAAAGTTTGTTCACTTATTCTTTTTAACTGATATGCAATAATGTGCATTTGCTATGGAACCCTCCCGGGTTCAAGTGATTCTCCTGCCTCAGCCTCCTGAGTAGCTGGGATTACAGGCACGTGCCACCATGCCTGGCTAATTTTAGTATTTTTAGTAGAGATGTGGTTTCACCATGTTCCTCAGGCTGGTCTTGAACTCCTGACCCTGCGATCTGCCTACTTAGGCCTCCCAAAGTGCTGGGATTACAGGCATGAGCCACTGCACCCGGCCTACTCCTAGTTCTTTACCGACTTTGGACTCTCTTTTATCAATGGAACAAAAGAGAGTCCAGAAACAGATACGCATACACATAGTCAACTAACTTATGACAAATCACTGAAATTCAGTGGGAAAAAGAAAGCATTTTCAATAAATAACATTGAATCAGTTAGAAATCTACATGGGAAAGAAAATTTTAACTCCGTTTCTCTAACTGATACCATATAAAAATTATGGCTAGTTGTATGACAGAATTAAATCTAAAAGGAGAGAAAAGTAATGCTTCTAGAAGAAAATATAGGAGAATGTATTCATGACCTTGAGGTAAGCAAACAGTTCTTAAACAAGACATTAAAAAGCATAATTCCTGAAAGAAATAGTTGATAAATTTGAGTTCACTATGATAAGAACATCTATTAATTGAAGTTGTTGGGGCCATGCTACCCAAAACTAAGACACTTTGAGATTTTAGGAAATAGCGGAAGCAGTCCATAGAAACTAGGAAGAATTCCCCTTTCCCCTTCTACCCTGAAGTGGGCTGTAAAATCGAACTGACCTTCCCCTGATAATAGATTACAAAATCTTCATTCAAAGGGGAGTCCTCCTTATACTCAGAGGAAAAGAATATTCTTAGCTCTAAAGACTACAGAGACATGGAAAAGAATCTAAATAAACCAGCCTTACTAAGTTCTCCCCAGTTTATTACCGTGAGATTATACCTCTTTTTGTCCAATTCTGATTCTCCACAACTATTCACTTTTTCATCAGACTTAGCATAAAATACATGCATTTTCCATTTCTTTGGAACTTCATTTTCGAAGGCCCCTGTGTCACATAAAACTTACATTAAATAAATTTATATGTGTTTCCCCTGTGAATCTGTTTATTATTATAGAGTTTTCAGCCACAAACCTTGTGATGGGTGAGGAAAAGGTATATTTTCTCCCCTACAAAAGATACCATTAAGAGAGCAAAAAGGCAAGTCTTAGAATGAGAGGAGATATCTGGAGAGCATATATTAAACATAAGACTTGTATCTCAAATATGTAAATAACTCCAAATCTATAAGAAAAAAACAAATAGCTCAATAAAAAATGGGCAAAATGTTTGAATGAGCATTTTACAAAAGTGGCTGTCCAAAAGTGAATAGCATGTGGAAAGGGGCTCAATGTCATCAGTTACTAGGGAGATGACATAGCACATCAAGGCTCCTCTACATAGACAGAGTGGCTAAAATTATAGGGACTGAAAATACTGACAAGACTGTTAAGAATGTTGAGCAACTGCAACTGTCATATGTTGCTTGTGGGAGTTAAATTGGTACAACCAGTTTGGAAAACTGGCAGTGTCTAGAAGAGTCAAAACATGAGTAATTCAGTAAGCAAAACCTCACCAGCGGAATAAAAGTATTTCAAGAGTGAAACTATGTGAAATGACTGGGGTTGCCTTGGGGGCTGCATCAAAAATAAATTGAAAGATAAAAATAAATTGAAAGATAAAAATAAATTGAAAAATAAAGGGATATACTGATTCTGTATGTTTGAGAGAAACGTGGACACTGTACAGGCTTGTTTTGCTAACCAGAAGGGCTACAACTATTATGGATAAATCAAATGTTTATGAAGTCATGTGGCCTCGCTTACCTGACTTTTCACCTTTGCTGCATAATAGAAACCCAGAACTAGGAGAAGCTCGGCAGGTGCTGTTGTGAGCAGTAGACTGTCCGCCGTTGTGGTAGCCCTTTCCTCATTTGCTCTTCTGCCCTTGCTACTGCTGAAGACCTGGAAAGGGGAGAGGTTTGCATTATCACCAAGGTTGCTAATAAATGATGTTTTCCAGTATAAACAGGTAAAAGTTTTGCCAGAGAAGTCTTGCTTTCCTCTTAAATGTTCCCCAAAATTACCAGAATATTTTAAATTATGACACAATGAAAATGTTATTGCTGCCAGAGTTGACATTTTTCTTGCAAAACCAGGCTCTAAGTGTTTTAATTTTTAAGATGTTTCCAGAGCTAGGGTGGTAGGCATAACAGGATTCCTATCTTTTTTTGTGCCATCTATTAAGAGGCAATTCTTTTCTTTCCTAGGACTGTTCTCCCTTTCATGTTAAGAGAAAAGGCTGTTTTTGGATGACTAAGAGGATCCCAGAGACATGAGGCTAGCATCTGTAGCTGCTTCTGACACATATTCTGTTCTTCATCTCGATGCTATTGATAGCACCACTGCTCGAATTCATTCTTGGTCATCCTCACTTACATTTTGTCTTGTTATATAGAAAAAACTTGCAAGCATTTTCATGTTGGAGAATTTTCTTTCCCCTCCCCACCCCACCATGTCCATTTTGTCTATGATATAACTGAATATAAACTCTAACACCTTTCTGTAGTTCTTTATTGGCCAGAGGAAAGTAAACAACTTGATTGTGCTCAGAGCCTGTCTCATGCCTCATTAGGTACTGGGGGTAAGCAGACGGCAGCAGCATTACACAGCTCTGCAGAAACATCTGATTTATTTTTATGAGCAAGTTAGAGTCTTTAAGACATGAGCACCAAAGTCACAAGTGGTGCCATATACATCATAAAAATGAGAGATGTTTTCTTATATGTCATGAAATAACTCATGCATGTAATTCCTTTGAGGGGAAAGAAATAAATAGTCTCTTAGAACAAATTGAATTTTAAAACCATGTTATACAGTTGTCTTTCCAAAATTCAATGATTTGGTTGTCTTGGCAAAAATGAAAATGCCCCCAAACATCAGCATCTATATCTCAGAAGAGCATGAAAATTCAAATTTTCCTGGCTTAAGGTATGACCTTTTTATCCTATTCTGATAGAAAAGCTTCTCCATTTGGAAGACTGCACTTGTTTCTCTCTTAGAGCCAAGTTCTTGTGTTTAAAAATATGTATCTTTAAATGATTTCACTGATAATGAATGAATATAATCAAACATCCTCCCATATTAGAATGGCTGGGCAGATGAAGTTAGCATTTGTAGACCTGTGATTAAGTACAGGGTGCCACTTGGATTTATGAAACAGTAGTAATAACTTTACATTCTACAATATTTTCCCGTTTACCATTTTGTCTTAATAAGCATGGCAGGTAGTTATCAGTCATGATTTCTCAGACAAAACCACATCAGAAGTTAATTTCTATGGCTATTCAGTACCAGAAAATCAGGTTAAAATTCAATTTTCCTACAGTAGAGTCCTTGTGATACTTAGCTTGTGATTTCTTCAGTGAACATAAGATGCCTTTCTGGCTACTTTCCAAAGGTTTCCAATTAGATGTCATCTGCTTACTTGAAGCCCAAGGAAATTATCACCTTCCCCTTAAAACTGACTTTCCCTTCAGACTTTTTCTTTTCTGCTGATGGTAGTATATTTCTCATTGTTTTCCCCATCAAAGCTGAATTTTGATTTTAGTTACTTATAATTACTTTTCCAAAAGACTTTGAGGAAAATTGTTCCTTGGTGGCTTGGTATATACTTAAACATCAGACCCAGAACTGAACATCAGAGGCTTTGGGTTCTAATTTGTGTTCTTTTAATTCGGGGAGAATGCTTCCTTCAACAAGTTTCTTACCCAGCAATGTGCAAAACATTTTTCAGGGGCCTAGAAAATGCAAAGTACGGTATTAGACACCATGCATCAACACGTAGAAAACATTGCCGCTCTCTAAGGAACTTACGGTCAACTTCTGGAGACGAGGTTTATTGAAAATGTTCAATTTACAATGACATTTGAGTATTGTAAGGCAGTTGGGTCATTGCATCCTTACAGCTGAGATCTCTTTTAGTCCTTCCCACTTTTTTCTTTTTTTCAGTGAGAATCCAAAAGGGGAGAGGTAAAATGACTTGTAATGGGGATCCTAAGGCATCTTAATAGCAGAGTTGTGCTTGGACCTGGGGGTGTGGAGTATGGTGTCTGGTTGAGTGTTTTCCTGCTTTACCATACTGAGTTGCTACTGGAGTGGGCAGAGTGTTAGTGCAATATGTTCCAAGAATTAAGAGTCACAGTATTTTGAGAAAAGACCATGAAGGAGGTAAAATCTGAGCTGGCCCTTGAAAGGTGATTCATATTTAGGTAAATGTTATACAAAGAGCTATCCAAGAGGAGAGAGATCCAAGATGGCCGACTAGCAACAGCTCAGGAATGTAGCTCCCAGTGAAAGCGCAGAGAACGAGTGGACGCCGCACTTTCCGACGAGTTTTTGTTGCCCACAGACCGGGAGATTCCCGGCGGAGAAGCCACGCGGGTCGCCAGCGCGACCCTTTTGGCCGGCGCGGCTCTTTTGCCAGCACTCAGCGCGGCGCTTCCCAGTGCGGAGTGTGCAGGACGGACGGGGACGGGCTCGGCTGGTCCCATCCCCACAAGGAAAACAGCAATTGGAAGCGCTGAGGACTGAGAGTTTCACAGCGGGCGCAGCGAACCCGGGAAGGTCTGGCTCTGAGGGGAACCGGCGTCCACCAAAGGAAAACTAAGAAACAGAAAAACTTCATCACCGGGTGGAGACAGATCCAAAATGGCCACATAGCAGTGGCTCGGGATTGTGGCTCGTGGTGAGGGCGCAGAGAGCGAGTGGACGCCGCAGTTGCAGACGAATATTTGATGCCCACAGACTGGGAGATTCCCGGAGAGGGAGCCACGCAAGTCGCCAGTGCGACTCTTTTGGCCGGCACGGCGCTTCTTGGTGCGGAGTGTGAGGGACTGGGTGGTGCCCTTTTGGTCGGGCGCGGCCGGTCCCATCCCCACAAGGAGAACAACAATTGGAAGCGCTGAGGAGAGAGCGAGCACAGCTGAACCCGGGAAGGCCCAGCTCTGTGGGGAAGGAGCGCCCCCCGAAGGAAAACTAAGAAACAGAAAAAACTTCATCACCAACAAGCCAGACGTCCACTCAGAGACCCAATCTGAAAGGCGGCAATTACAAAGATGACAGGTGGATAAATCTACAAAAATGGGAAGAAACCAGTGCAAAAAGGCTGAGAACACCCGAAATCAGAATGCCTCTCCTCCTACCGGGGATCGCAGCTCCTCATCAGCAAGAGAACAAGGCTTGACGGAGGATGAGTGTGATGAACTCACAGAATCAGGCTTCAGAAGGTGGATAATAAGAATCT
>PVKP010021178.1:0-39591 GCA_004027715.1 Plecturocebus donacophilus | reverse complement strand
CTCCACAGGAAAGCCCCAGTGGAAATGCAGTAAAATAGTGTAGAAGAAGCACAGAAGTGCAGGTGGGGTGTGGAAGGGGCTACGCACTGAATGTCTACAGCTTGTGCGAAGGCCATTCAGTTGAGTAACTATTAATTCTGACGGGGGCAGGAGACTTCCCTTAGACCACCTGGTTGTTGAAGGCTACATGCATTCTTTTTGTCAGTCCAGTGGGAAAAGAGGCAGGAAAGGAAACAAAAGGAAAGGGTAGGCATTCAAAGTAGAAGGAACTGCAAAAATGGGCTGAGATGAGTCAAGGCACATGACTGCACAGAGATTGATGAAAGCTCCTGAAGAGGGCCCTAGGTGGCCAACGGGTAACAAGACACCGTCTCAGGAACAAAGGATAGAGGGCCATGCTGGCTTGACCCAAAGGAAGTGGGGTGGTCACTCACACAGCTGGCAGAGCAGATTCCTGACCGGCTTGGAGTGGAAGGAAAGGGCCTCTGGGCTTTGCGTTTCTGAGCTGACTGCTGTGACTTGCCTGGAAGTAGAAAGATGGAAGAGCCCCTTTAAGTGCTTTGTTTAATCAGGAAGCCCACCCTGCCAGCCTCGGGCAGGCTCTCCTGTGGCCCCAGGCCGGTACATAGAGCCTGGGAGCTGCAGTGTTTTACCTGCTTAGAATTCTCCATGAAAACAGACATTTGATACTTAGGTGCTTTAATGGACCCTGAAAAGAAATTAGATTGATTCATTTGAAGAATAAATGTTTCTCCCCCGCCCTCTACATGGTAAAACTCTTAAATGCTTCTACTTAATGGAAATGGAAATTACCTCTCAAAACATTACGAAAACTAATCATGGCAATTTTTCTACGTTTCCACAATTTACTGTGCTATCTTTTCTCTTGCTTTGATGAGCAGTGACTAGCAGATGCCTGTTTTGTGCCTAATCATTTAACACAGCCTCAATCGACTTGAACAGACCCCTCTCCCAAGTATGATTCAACTGATCAGCCCCCTAAGGAAAAAAAAATAACATCTCTATGTAGGAAGAGACTGCAGAATCTATTAAATAGCAACATTTTGGTAGAAGAAAAGAGCCAAGGCTAAGTATACTTAAAATTTATTTTCACAGACATGGACATACCAATTGCTTTGTAACCCTAAACTCAAAAGAAAGACATAAGCAAGTCTTTGAAGTAAGCATAATTATATTTTAAAATTCTTACATCTGTTTTATCTTTCTTGAATATCTGAACTCTCACATTCAATTAATTATCATTCATCTTTGTATTTCTCAGGGAATAATACACTTTCTGGCTTATAGGGGCATCTGAAAAATTTGCTGAACTCAGAAAAATATCATTTTGGATCCAAATGTCATAGGCTTGACTGACAAGTATATTAAGTTCAGTGAATATGTTAGAAATAAGATGAATCAAATCAATTATACATACACATGTATATACATATATATATATTTACATGTATAGACATTTATATTTATAGAAAGACCGCCTGAAATTAATTATATACACACATGCATGTGTATATATAGATATACATATATCTATATATACATATGCATATGTTTGTGTGTACATATGTCTTAAGATTACTACAATGAATAGTGAAAGTAGCATTCAATCTGAGTACTGAGACACACAATAAAGTTTCTGAAAATCTTCATCACAGTTTTGCTAAGAAAAAGTTTCTGTTCTGTTCTAGCTGCATAACTAGTGGTTGCCAAGCCACATCCTATTGGTTGGCCTTCTCTTAGAAACTATTAGATGAGGCCAGGTGCAGCGGCTCATGCCTGTAATACTAGCATTTTGGGTGGCCAAGGCAGGCGGATCACTTGAGGTCAGGAGTTAAAGACCAGCCTAGCCAACATGGTGAAACCTTGTCTCTACTAAAAATACAAAAATTAGCCAGGGGTGGTGGTGTGCACCTGTAATCCCAGCCACTTGGGAGGCTGAGGCAGGAGAATCACTTGAACCCAAAAGGCAGAGGTTGCAGTGAGCCAAGATTGCACCACCGCACTCCAGCCTGGGTGACAGAGTGAGACTCTATCTCAAAAAAAAAAGCAAAAGAAACTATCAGATGAGACTATACAACCTGGTTCTCCCCTGAATGTTTAGACCTCATCTCTCTAAGGGTACATAGGAATGCAGCAATAATACAAAAAGCCTGTCATGATCTATCATTTTATTATTATTATTATTTGACACAGAGTCTTACTCTGTTGCCCAGGCTGGAGGGCAGTGGTGTGATCTCGGTTCACTGCAACCTCCGCCTCCCAGGTTCAAGTGATTCTCCTCTCTCAGCCTTCTGAGTAACTGGGACTACGGGCACATACCACCATGCCCAGCTAATTTTTTGTATTTTTAGTAGAGACGTGGTTTCGCCATGTTGGCCAGGCTGGTCTTGAACTCCTGACCTCAGATGATCCACCCGCCTCAGCTTCCCTAAGTGCTAGGATTATAGGTGTGAGTCATCATGTCCAGCCACAGTCTGTATCATTCTTTAAGGCCATTGTGCCCACAGGGATTAGCAAATGCTGCTGGTCACAGTCTTGGCCCTGAGCTGATTGTCCCAGTCATTCTTGTATCCCACTCTCCATCCTCCATCAATGTCCATCTTCCCATCTTGCCTTCACACTGAAGGTTCAGCAATATCCCTCCTCTTTAACCTTGGCACCTCACACGGTTTTGCTATGTTCCCACCTAAATCTCATCTTCAATTCCTACATGTTGTGGGAAGGACCCAGGGGGAGGTAATTGAATCACAGAGGCAAATATTTCTTGTGCTGTTCTCATGATAGTGAATAAGTCTCACTAGATCAGATGGTTTCAAAAAAAAGGGGTTCCCCTACATGAACTCTGTCTCACTTTGCCTGCTGCCATCCATGTAAGACGTGACTTGCTCCTCCTTCCCTTCTCCAGTGATTGAGAGGCTTCCCCAGCCACACAAAACTGTGAGTCCAGTTAAACCTCTTTCTTATGTAAATTGCCCAGTCTTGGGTCTGTCTTCCTCGGCAGCATGAAGACCATCTAATACAGCACCCCTTCACCTGTGCTGAGGGCCCTGTCTTACATCAAGTCACCCTGTTTAAACATCCCCACTGGATCACCTTTGCCTCAAAAACCCTTCCGTTGGCTCCGTCTGCAAGCTTCCCTTGAACGCATGGTAAGACTTTTTATTAACTAATAATATTAGTAACAACAGCTGCATTTTATTTTTCCCATTGTGTATCAAGCACTGTGCTAGGAGCTTCACCACCATGCTCTCAAATCCTCTCAGAAACCCTAGGCTAAAGGTATGACTACCCCATTGTGGTAAACAAAATTGAAGGTTCAGTGGTTGAAGGGCTTTCCTTGGCACATGTAGTTCTGATGTGAATGAGTGGGATGTAATGTGACTATCTAAGTCCAAGTCTTTTCTGCTGCAGTCTCTGCTTCTCTAATAGTAGATTCTTTTATCTAAGAAATTTCACTGAATCTTCCTAATTTTCACTTAATTTTCTTAATTTTCGTTGAAGTTAAAGGAGAACAACAGGAAGATGTTGCAATGACTTCTTCTTTCTCGTTCTTGAACAGTCGAGGGGTGTCTTGGTCAGTGAATCATTAGACAGTCACCTGTAATTTGCACTTTTCTATTTCTGGTAATGATAAAGACCTGCCTCCTTCATATTCATACCCAACACTAAGGCCAAATCCCCAATGTTCCCACATCTACAGAGAAGGGGCCTCAGGTCTATAAGTACATCTGACAGCATTACAGTTGCTATCATCATTTTTGTGCCTGTCCCTTCTCAAATGCTAGGATCTTCCTAGCATGTCCAAGAAAACGATTATTCCTAACTGGTGTGAGCTCAAAGTCTGTCATGTTCTATGTAGCAAGATATACAGCCAGCTCAGAAAAGAGCAGACCATCAGTTTTCCAGGGAAGTCTTCACCAAGTCACCTCTTAAGAAAGAACTGAAAGGATAATGCAATGGTATGCAGGCTATGCACATGGGAAATTACTATTATATTTTACTCACAGGATCTAATCATAAACATCCTGCTTGTACAAGTCAATGCAATATTTATTTCATACCAAGAGAATATGGACCTAAATCATCTACGTAATTGAAATATGCTTCCATATAATAAGGTTATTAGAGAACTGACGTATTTAAAAAGAGAATAAAAATGCAGAATCCTGTCCCTCGATTTATGCCCCAGCACCATGTGTTCGAACAGCACTGGGTTTGACAGATTGCTTTCATTTCATCTAGCTGTGTCTCTGAAACAAAATCAATCTCCTCCATATGTTGCAAATGGCCTCCAAACCTGACCACAGCTTGTCTCTCTTCTCACGTTGGCGTTGTTCTTATCAACAGTCACACAAGATTTCTCTTCATTCTGTGAACCACCTTTCCTCTGTACAGGTCATTTTATTACCTCTGCCTGGGTCAACCTTCCCTGCTTTTGTCTGTGGAACCAATTTCTGCTTGTTCTTCAAGCCCAATCTGAGAGGCTCTTTCTCATCCAAGCCACCGGCTCCTAGCATGGGCAGTCCTGCGTGGACCCACATTCGGTCTGATGGTCACCACACTCTCCACCTCTGCGGTATTATCCGACCACTTCTCTCTCCCTGAGATGACTTTGAGCATCTCTAGAGCTGGAAGGCAGCCTCTCATTTTCCAGGATGAACAGCACAGGTCAGAGGCTGCTAAGCAAAAGGCTACTCTTATGCATAATAGCAACGCTTATTCTAAGTAATTGTTATTGTGAGCTCACCATGTGCCAGGCAGCAGTCTAATCACTTTACATACATGATTCCTATGTAAACCATGTAATGTTTGTAAATCATTTTACATGCATTAATTTGCACAATTCATTCAATCTTGACTGCAAACCTGTAAGTATCAACTTCCATCCCCATTTTATAGCTGAGGAACCTGAAAAACAAATTGGTTAAATAACTTTTCTAAAGTCAAGCAGCTTAGAAGAAGGAGAAGCAGAAACTGTACCTGGAAAGCCCAAGCTTGTGGCCCTCACACCGGCTAAATTCTGCCTCCTTGGACGTAGAAGCTTTTTCTATTTCCATTTAGGGAAATGTGGAACAAAAAAGCCAAATGAAATCATTTGTTCCAACAAGATCATTCAAGCACTGAGTATCAAAGACATCATTAGAGTCCAAATGTTTTCACTCCTGGTTGTCTTCCAGTGTCTCATACCTTGTTTCCTAAAGATAGAGTTTTCTTTTTTTCCCTCAGAAATGCATAGAGGTAATGGAAAATATATTTAGATAGTTGGCCACAAATAGGATTGCCAAAGCTTCTTGCCATCACTGTACATGCAGACGGTGCTTTCAAGGAATAAAGAAAGTCTATTTCCATCCCCCGGGGCTGGCCTTGTCACCTGACCTGACCAATGAACTGTAGAGGAAGCAACCCTGTGCCAGTCTCCATCTAGCCCTTAGGTGGCCTGGAATCATCTTCATTTTCCCTTTTGGTGAACTCAGCTATCATGTAAGAATTCTGACCACCCAACTGGAGACAGAAGCCCGGCTGTCTCTTATCTGGTGCAGCCACTCCAACCCAGGGGTCAGACAGATGAGCGAAGACATCTTGTCTGCTCCATCCTCAGCTGAGATCTCGGCTCAAGGTAGTGCATAAATTTCCCCAGCCTAGGCTGGCTAACTCAAAACATTAGAAAAGAATAAGCCATTGTTAAAAGTCATAAGTTTTGGAGTGCTTCATAATGCAGCGGTCTCTAACCAAAAAAAGTATAATCGGAAAATTTACCCTGAAGAAGAAATACGAATTCTATACATCTCTCACCTGGGGCACAATCTCATTGTAAATTATTGCTGGCCTCTGTGTTAGTATTCTGTTCTAAATGGTGTGCTACTGTAAAGCTCAAGGCATACCAACTTCATCATAATTATTCTTCTGTTAAACTATACTAGAAAAGAAAATAGGTTTTTCCCCAAAAATTATATTTCATTTTCATTTTCTTTGTCTCTGTGTAGTGCTATCTCAAGCCCTTCTCTTCTCCAGCTACTCGCTGGGCTCTGTCAACCACTGAGCATCCTGCAGGACTCCGGTCCTCACAGCTGGGGCCCGTCAGCTCCAAAAGATGACTCGGCCGGTGACAGGAGCCAAGCTCCTGTTGTCCACAGTCACAAGGAAGAAGCAGAGTCCTTGACGGGAGCTTGGGGATGGCTTTCATCAGGTTGGCTGGAGTGTTATTTCCATTTGACATCTAGATCTCTCACCAAGGCCTTCACTTTGACCCTGCGATCGGGTCTCTCACACTCCTGATGATATGACCACTCACAGGCAGCAGGTAGGACTAACTGGATACTGACCTTGTGCTAGTTCCTGTTCTGACATATATATATTTATAATCTCTACAAAATATAAAGTGCTCTTTTTATAAAGTGTACTTTCTAAGACAAATATCTATGAAGAATGCATTTTTATTCTCATATTTCAGGAAACTAAAGCTCAAGTTGCTAGTAACATACCTGGGTTCACAGATATGTTCTTATCCAATGTACACATATGGACACTGGCTCACACGGGGTCAGGGGCCAAATCCCCTGCTCTCTCTGTGGACATCATGGACCTTCTGTTGGAAGGTGGGGTGGGAAAGGGGTGAAGCACCGAATGATAGGAAAGGAGGGAACTGTGGGATTCTTAAATCACTCTGGATCTACACTGGAAACAGGAGAATGGGTGGCTCCCTGTTCCCACTTATCAGATACCTGATTTCTTCCCAGGAGAGAGGAGTGGAGGGAAAGAGAAGGAGCACCTTGGAAATATGGCAGCTTGACTATTGCTTAATGCTTTGCTCTGCCCAAAAGCAAGGGAGAAGCTGTGGCCATCAGCGTCTTTCCTTTTGTAGATCACAGGCTTGAGTTATCCCATGGCTCTGAAACCACGGGTGTCTTCCAGTGTTCTATCATGTGGCCTGAGGAACCAGGCCCCCCTCGAGACCTGTTCCAAGGTAAATGTAAATTAAAGACCACCACATCTACATCCCTAACTTGTGAGTATTCAATTGCATATGATTTCACTCTCCATAACACATTGCAAATTCCAAATGAATTTTATGAAGGGTAGATATGACCGGAACTCTTAGTTCTACTAGATTGGATTTCTGTAACATTCTTGGCTACTGGTAATTTATAATTAATGTTAAACAGATTTTGCACAGCTCTGTCTTGCTATCTGTTTACTTTAATGCTCCCTACCCTCTACTCTAAACTTTGTCTTTCTCTCCTTTTTTTTTTTTTTTTTTTTTTTTCTGAGACAGAGTCCTGCTCTGTCCCCTAGGCTGGAGTGCAGTGGTGCTATCTCCACTCACTGCAACCTCAGCCTCCCAGGTTCAAGTGATTCTCCTGCCTCCGCCTCCTGGGTAGCTGAGATTACATGCACCTGCCACTACACCTAATTTTTTTTGTATTTTTAGTAGAGACGGGGTTTCCACATGTTGACCAGGCTGGTCTCAAACTCCTGACCTCAGATGATCCGCCCGCCTCAGCCTCCCGAAGTGCTGGGATTACAGGCATGAGCCACCACACCTGGCCTCTTCTTCTTCTTAAGGTCTACCTCGCCTGCACAGTTCTCCCAAATTTATTAATGCAGACTCCTGACAGCTCTACTAGTTAATATTAGATCTGTCTTTATTTCTGGCATGATAGGTTCTCTATTTCTGATGTAACACTCTCTGATAGACTACCTGTTCAGAGCCCCGGTTACCCACTTTGTACTCCAGCCTTCCCAAGATGAGGATCTGAGTTGTCCTTGGCAATCCTTCTCCTCGAGCTGGGAGCACTGCTCTCGGACCCCTCACTGTGCATGGAAAGTGCTACCACACCGCCTACTCACTCAGTCCTCTGCACCTAGTTGATTCCCAGGTTCCCTTTAACAGGCTTCCTGTTTTACTCACGTGCTAGATGTCATTTCCCACTGGCATCCTCCCTGACTTGACTTTAACCAAGCCCCCTACAGCCAGTTTCTCTCAAATACCAGCTGTTCCTGGGAAAGCGTATTTTTCTCAAGCCAGGTCCCCCTTTCCACAATGTGCACATATGGCCACCTCCAGCTCTTGGTCTCCGTTTCCAAAATCCACTCATTCAACATTCACTGAAGATCGACCGAGTGCCTCTGCATGCCTTGCACTCTGCTGTGCCCTGGCGAGCAGTGACAGATGAAGATTCACCACTGGGGGCAAGCACCCCATTGCCATTCTTCTGCTTACCTGTCTGCCCAACAATGGAGGCACTCAGTCTGTGGGGGATCCTTGAGGACACCTTCAAGGTCACTCGGATCTGGTAATACCTAAGAAAAGAGCAAAGGATAAGACGCTGAAGATCAGGCTTCTTAATGTTGACTTCTAAAAATACCTAGACTTATTCCTGAAAGCCATAGGAAATCAGGGAAGTTTCTTGGCAGCGTGCACTATCATCTGGCATCCGTGAGAAATGCATTTTATCAGCAAAGGTGGAGTGGGAGGGGTCAGGGCAGTGTTGAAGACAGGAAGTTGAGTTCACTTGAGATCACACAAGATGGAATAAGGTTGGAGATGATGGAAATAGAGAAAAGAGAGAGATGGGTCATGTGACACAGTTTCATTAAGGGGTACGGGTTTAATGTACTCAAGAAAGGTTACTGTTATAGGAAAGCAGGTTATTTATGCATGGTGGAGAATCCATAAATTCAGTTTCTATCAGGTTGCAACACAAAAACTACTTCCTTTATTAACATAGCCTCTGAGTTAGCCCTCTGGAGGCGTCGCCAAATACACTTTTCCCTGTATATTTTGCCTCCTTAATTTTAACATAACACTCCTATTTTCTAATACCATCATTTCAGGACAATGTGCAGGTCCTCATGCTGTCAGTTAACTCCCTAATGTGCCCTCTTTTGTCCCAAGTACAGAAGCATCCTTTGAAGTTCTGCGCTTTGCAATTAATGACTTTTTGCCCGTAAGCACTGGAGGACATTACTGGCATCATCATTGTTCTCTTCTTTTACTGACTTGAAACCCATTGTGAAATGGAATGTGAATAAACCAAAGTGAAATATAAAGAAAATGGACCATGAACACATCAGTCTCTCATGGCTCACTGAGTGCATAGCTGGGTGAGTACCCTGCTATTGAGGTACTTACACTGCACATACACTCAGAATGTTCTGTTGGCAGTCGAATGCTTGTTTTTATGTATAAACAATGAACAGAGAGAAAGAGAAAAGAGCACTGATGCTGGATTCATAGCTGTAATATAAGTGACACATTTCCAGCTGTGTGACTTTAAGTACATCATATAATTTCTCTGAACTTGTTTCTGTATCTGCAAAATGAGTACTTTTTACAAGTAACTGCCATGACTTCTGTTTCCAGAAATATGAAGTAGACAGACATACTTTCCCCTATTTTTTGCACTAAGCACAACAAAAACTCTGTATAGAAAAACAGTAAATAAAAAAAACAAGCAAATGAAGATTCTTAAAGGTAGATAAGAAAGCAAATAGGTTAGGGACCTCAGGACCCAAGGAGAGACATGCTGGTGAGGCTTCTGCATTTTCTTTTGCCTCATGTACCCCAGACTGGATACTGGAGAAGCCAAGAAGCCAGAAACGCTAATAGCCACAGACAAGAAAATTATACCAAAAAAGCCCTCTCCCTCCAGCCGAAGGATCAGGAAGAGAACAGCAAGACAGAAAACTTTTAGGCAACAGCTGTCTACTCCAGCCAAGAAACAGAAAACACTGTGGGCCCACCTCCACCCACACCAGCAAAGGCAAAGTGGGAAGTCTAGACACCCGCCATCCCCAGACTGCATGAAAACACCGCATCCCCACCCAACCTGCCAAGAGAAGGACTTCAGCAGGGAGCCAGGCTTCCATCTGAAACAGATGGTAAAGAGAACCCCACCTGCTCAGTTGAAGTGGAGACCATGTGGGGAGCCTGGACCTCCACCCACCACCTTGCAGTAATGAGGGCATACATATGCCCACATGATTTTTGACAAAGGTGCAAACACAACTCAATGGAGGAGAGATCACCTTTTAAAATAAGTTGTCCTGAAGCAACTGGCTATCCACAAAGTAACAGTCACCACCAAACACACCTCAACTTTAATTTCATATCTTATAAAGAAATTATTAGTAACTCAAAGTAGATTTTGAACTTAAATGAAAAATATGAAACCATAAAACCTAGAGGAAACAGAGAAAAGTTTTTAAATTATTCTTTTTAAAAATCATTTTTTTTAAATTATTTTTGAGACAGAGTCTCATTTTGTCACCCAAGCTGTAGTGAAGTGTCTCGATCTCAGCTCATTGCAACCTCCGCTTCCCGGGTTCAAGTGATTCTTCTGCCTCAGCCTCCTGAGTAGCTGGGATCACAGGTGCCCACCACTATGCCTGGTTAATTTTTTTTTTTATTTTTAGTAGAGACAGGGTTTCACCATGTTTATCAGGCTGGTCTCGAACTCCTGACCTCAGGAGATCCTCCTGCCTCGGCTTCCCAAAGTGCTGGGATTACAGGTGTCGGCTACTATACCTGGCCTAAAATACATTCTAAATGGAGAGTTAAGCAAAGAGTTTTTAGACTTGGTACAGAAAACATGGTCCATAAAATAAAAACGACAAATTTTGTTTTGTGTTTGTTTGTTTGTTTTCTTTTGAGGTATGAGGTCTTGCCATGTTGCCCAGACTGGCATCAAACTCCTGGTCTCAAGTGATCCTCCCACCTTGGCCTCCCAAAGTGCTGGGATTACAGGCATGAGCCACTGCACACCGCAGATAAATTTCAGTTCATTAAATCTAAACACTTTCGTGCTGTGAAAGACCCGGTTAAGAGGATTTAAATACAAGCAACAGTGTGGGAGGAAATAGTTGCAAATCATAGGCAGTGGATCCTCAGTACCTGTGTATTCTGTATTTGGGAATTTTCTCACTTGATAAAATTTGTTTTTAGCCCCAAATGCAACACTCGCAGCACTTTTGCGGTCATTTGCAGACATGAACACGGTGTAAAAAGTTTGAATCTTCTGACACTCAGGTGGCCAACTGAGGTTAAGCAATACTACAAACAAGTAACCGTTTTGCAATTTATTTAGTCCCACATAGTTTTGTTCTCTGTGCTTTTTCTTGGTGACTCCACTGCTTGAGATGGACCTCAGGCATAATGCTGAAGGGCTGTCTAGTGTTCCTAAGGGCTGGAGTGCTATGATGTGCCTCGTGGAGAAAGGATGTGTGTTAGATGAGCTTCACTCTGCTGTGAGTTATAGTGCTGCTGACTGAGATCAATGTAATGAATCAATAGTACATATTAAGTGTGGGGTACCTTTAAACAGAAACACTTAAGATAAGATGATGTATTGCCCAGTTTGGCAGAAATGTGACCAGAGGCTCACAGGAACCTAACCCTGTATTTCCCCTAGGAATGGTGGTTCAGCATTTGCTGATTCAGTATTCATGGTGACTTTATTGAATATACTACTGTAAATATTAAGAACTGACCATCTGACAAAGGACTATTACCTAGGATATATAAAGAACTCTTGGAACTCAATAGTTTAAAACACACACACACACACACACACACACACACACACACACACACACACCCTAATTAAAAAGTGGGCAAACACAAGAAAAATTTCACCAAAGGGGACACACAGAGGAAACATAAGCCCATGAAAAGATGTTCAAATGTTTACACATGCAAAGCAATATAGAGTATCAGTGCAGTCCCTGTTAAAATGCCAGGTCAGGTGCAGTGGCTTATGCCTGTAATCCCAGCACTTTGGGAGGTTGAGGCTGGAGAATTGCTCCAGCCCAGGAATTTGAGACTAGCCTAGCCAATATAGAGAAACTCCATCCCTACAGAAAAAAAAAAAATTAGCTGGGTATGGTGGCACATGCCTATAGTCTGTAGTCTCAGCTATTTGGAGGGCTGAGGTGGGAAAATCACTTGAGCACAGCAGGTTAAAGAAGCAGTGAGCTGAAATCACACCACTGCACTCCAGCCTGGGTGTCAGACTCAGACCTTGCCTCAAAAAAAAAAAAAAAAAAAAAAAAATCCAAGGGCATTTTTTATGCAATTAGAGAAAATAATTCTAAAATATGTATGGAACCACAAAAGGTATTAAACAGCTATAATCTATCTTGATAAACAAGAAAAATGAACAAGATAAAATGGTCACTTACAAATGAAAGAAAATATTTGCAAACAGTATGTCTGATAAGGGATTAGTGTTCAAAATGTATAAGAAACTCATGCAACTCAATAGCAATAATAATAATCCAATTTAAAAGGACAAAGGATCTAAATATACCTTTTTCCAAGGAAAACATTCAAATGACCAACATGTTTGTGTGAAAAAGTACTCAATGTGCCACTAATCGTCAGGGAAACACAAATCAAAACCACAGCAACGTATCACCTCATACATTTTAGGACAGTTATGAAAAAGACAAGAAATAACAAGTGTTGATGAAAATGCAGAGAAAAGAAAACCCTTGTATTCTTTTTTGGTGGGAATGTAAATTGGTACAGCCGTTATAAAAAATAACATAAAGGTTCCTCAAAAAATTAAAAACAAAACTACCTTATGACCCAGAAACCCCTCTGCTTGTGTATACCAACTGGAAATCAAAGTCAGCACCTGCTGGAGAGGTCTGCATCTCCACGTTCACTGTGGCGTTAGTCACAACAGCCAAGAAACAGAAACAACCTAACTGCCCAGCAATGGATCAATGGATACACTGTGGAATACATATCAATGTACAAACACACACACACACGCACACACAATGGAATCTTATTCAGCCTTAAAAAAAGAAGATACTGCCATTTTCAACAACGTGGACGAATGGATGAAACTGGAGAACATTATGCTTAATTAAGTGAAATTAGCCAGATACAGAAAAAGAAAATACATGATCTCACTTACATATAGAACATTTTAAAAGAAGTGAAACACATAGAAAGAGAGAATCGAATGAAGGTTACCAAGAATGGAGAGGGGGAAGAACGAAGAAATGGGGAAACGTAGGTTGAAGAGTACAGACTTGTATTTACATAGTATTAATACGTTTAGAGATCAATGCACAGCAGGAGGATTACAGTTAATAATATTGTATTACATACTGAAAATTTGCTAAGAGAACAGATTTTAGATGTACTTACCACAGAAAAATTGAACATTAAAAAAAAGAAGGTGGCCAGGTGCGGTGGCTCAAGCCTGTAATCCCAGCACTTTGGGAGGCCGACGCAGGCAGATCACGAGGTCAAGAGATCGAGGCCATATTGGCCAACATGGTGAAACCCCGTCTTTACTGAAAATACAAAAAAACTTATCTGGGCAGGGTAGCATGTGCCTGTAGTCCCAGCTACCGGGAGGCTGAGGCAGGAGAATTTTTTGAACCCGGGAGGCGGAGGTTGCAGTGAGCCGAGATCGCGCCCCGGCACTCCAGCCTGGCGCCTGGCAACAGAGAGACTCTGTCTCAAAAAAAAAAAAAAAAAGAAATGAAGGCAACTTTGGAAGACAGTGGATGTGCTACTTTGCTCACCTGTAATGATTGTATTGTATATATTTAAAGTATACAACATGATGTTTTGATAAACAAATATCAAAACATCATGTTGTACACTTTAAATATATACAATAAAATAAATGTTTAAAAAAGGTATTTGACATCATCAGACAAAATTCTAATTAGAACCACAATGAAATACTGCAATGCAGTCATCAGAATGATTAAAATAAAAAACACTGACACCATCAGATACTAGCAATTATGCAGACAGAGTTGATCACTCAACACATTGCTGGTGGAAATGTAAAATGAAACAGCCATTCTAGAAAACATTCGCTAGTGTCTTTAAAAATTAAACTACAACTCAACCCAACAATTGCCCTCTTAGGCATTTCTCTTTGAGAAACGAAATCTTACTTATGCAAGAACTTGTTCAAAATGTTTAGAGCAGCTTTATCCACAATATTAAAAACTGAAACAACTCAGATGTCCTTAAGTAAATGAATAAACTGTGGAAACCACTCCGTAATAAATAAGAATGAACAATTCGTACACAGAACAACCTAGATGGATCTCCAGGCAGTTATTCTCAGCAAAAGAAGCGAATTCGAAAATGTGTATATTTCTATTTATGTGCAATGTTTAAAGTTGCAAAATTATGAAAATAGAATACAGATTATTAGTTGCCAGGGGTTGGGGAGAGGATGAGAGTGGGAGGTAAGTGGGTGTGGCTATCAAAGAGCAACAGAAAATGTAAGATCCATGTGGTGATGAAAATAATTTGTATCCTCATTGTGCATATCAATATCCTGACTGTGAAACTGTACCACAGCATTGCAAGACACTACCATTAAGGAAACTGATAAACATTATGTGAGATATCTCTGTACCTACTTTTTAAAACTGCATGTGATTCTACGACTAACTCAAAATTTAAAAAATTTACTGAAAAATATAAAAGGCACCTGTCCATTCAACAGTAAAATCACACTGACTGTATCCACTGGAAGGGATAAGGCTCCATACCAACTGGAAAAAACGCAGATGCTTACAGTGGCCAGGCAAATTACACAAACGAAGTTGTAAGGAAACCTTGGGTTCCACCTAATCTATCTTTTTATTTTCTGCTTTTGGTGGATATACAGGTCCAGAAACGATAAACTACCATCAGAAAATCCCAGTGGAAGCTCATTTACAAATGACCATGACACTTGCCTCTGTGTGAGGGCAGTAGTAGCGGCCTTGGTCACAGGAGCATCTGCTACTTAGCAGCGGCTTATTATGAGCCTGCAGAAACGCTAACTGCATGTGGCTAGGTCTTTCAGTTTTTCAGAAGACAGAAATTTAATTTTGTAATAAAACATCTTTAAAATGCTAAATATTGGTTCACAAATCAATGGCAATGACAACAGCGACATCCGCAACAGCAAAAACAATTAGCAGCAGCAGCCATGGCCACAACGTTAGCAAGAAAGCACTGTGTCAACAAGATCAAACACATTTGCAAGCTCAATCTTCACGGGCCAATAACTGGCAAACCCTGAGTGACACAAATACAAGATGTTATTTTTAATGTTTCTTTAATAAAAGACCTGTGTATTTCAGTAATTTCATAAAGAAGGAAAGGTACATGAATCCCATCAGCACGGCCACCAACTGTAACACTGTAATGGTGCCTTCTCCGAACATATTAATACAATGCAGTCATTGCCAGGAGCTATGCATCCCTCTCCCATCCTACTGCACTTGGAGCCATTACAGCTACGCTGAAGATTTATTAAGCATTTCTGCAGCAGGACCTGTGCTAGCAACTTCCAGGGAAGCAATCTTGGCTGATCCCCTATGAATCCTATATGAAAGCAAGCACTATCTCAAGGGTAAACCGAGGAAGGAATTGAGCCATTGGAGGGATCTAACCAGTTATCCAAAGCCACAGATCTAGGAAAGGGCAACCAGGATTCCAACTCCAGAGATGGGTGCTTCCTTTTCCCTGCTACATCTCACAGGAGGCACATTTTGTTGCATACTTTAAGTCCTTTTTATTGCTTATTTCAAAGTGCTCTCAACTTATTGTTTCTTAAAAGCACTTGATGCTACTGAATCTCACTTCAGGAACTTAATTATCTTGAACTTCAGATGATTTATAGGTTCAAAGTTTACATTTCAGTTAGGTTGACCCATTCAGGCTCTGTCCTGATTAAACAGAATGCTTAAACTGCTTTAGTAATTCCCTTTAATGTCATGGGAAATTTCTACCAGGTTATAAATCCATAAATCACATATTCATATTTGAGGTGCAAGATTCTGTTTGATCCCTATAGGATGACTTTAATATACTTGCCATGATTTCCATATTAAAGATGAGAAATTAACATTCAGAGATAACGGGATTTGTGCAAGTTCACAGACTCAGTAAGTAATATAAGGAAATCTCCAAGTATCTTTTAACCATTTTAGAACTATCTCCTTCTACCTGGGGTCATTCAAAGAGTTATCATAAAGAAGGGAACAGTTTGCTTAAATTGTTGGAGAATGATCCAATGGTAAAAGAAGATGGGCCATGAGTTTTGTCAGAATGAGGAAAGAAGCTAAGAGGCGGAAAACTTCAGACAGTATGCTGATGTGTTTCAGTAGCCGAGATTTGCACGGGACTCCTTCTGGGAAACAGTAACAACAATAGTCACCCATTATAGATTTCCATCTGTATGACTGGCACTGAACTATGCCCTTTACATAATGTAGTAGGCATAATACCTCCCAACCCCTGACATATAACTCCTAATCTTCAGAACCTGTGAATATGCTGGGCAAAAGAGAATTAAGGTTGCAGATGAAATGAAGGCTGTCAGCCAGCTGGCCTTGAAATTTGGAGATTATTCTAAACTACATGAGTATACTCAATGCAATCATAACAGTCTTTTCCTTATAAGAGAAAGAAGGAGGTGAGAGAGTCAGAGACAGAGAGAGACAGACAGGCAGAAAGACAGACAGAGTAGTGCAATATAAGAAAGACTTGACCTCACCAGCCAAGGGATGCAGGCAGCCTCTATATACTGGAAGAGATAAAGAAACAGACTCTTGTACTGCATGGAAACTCCTCTAGAGCCTCCATGCAGTAACACAGCCATGCAGGAATACAGACTTTAGCCCACAGAATTTCAGACTTCTAACCTGTAGAATTCTAAGAGAATAACATTATGTTGCTTTAAGCCACTGAGGTTATGGCAATATGTGACAGGAGTAATTGTAAACTAAGGCAGGCAAGCTTTCAAATTTCCTCCTCAGGACAAAACCAATAGATGGGATCCAATATTCTCATGTTAACCACACACAAATTGTGATTCAGAGAGGTTAGGTAATTTGCCCACAGTCACACAGCTGGTCAATAGATAGTTTAGGGATTAAAATCCATTTGGCTAGCACCAAGCTTATTTCAGGGAAGGCAAAGCCAGGTGCGTTAACATTATAAGCTCACCTCAATTTCCTCATCACTCTTATCACGTGAGCCTAATCGGATTCTCGCTCTGATCACTAATTTATTAATATCATCTCCTGTTTCATGTATTTCCTTGTTTTCTCAAAAGCACCTTGAGAATAAGAATACCACTATTTACCTCTTTTGTATTCCTTAGAAGTCTCACAGCTGTGCCAGAGAGAAAAGCATCTAATGAACATCTGTTGTCAGTTGATTATAGAAATATCCATTACCACCAGCCACTGAAGGAGAAAAGCCATGCCCTATTCATCTCTGTATCTCCAGAAACTAACAGAGGGCTGATATGGTTGGTGTTCAATAAATGCCAAGTGAAAGAATGAATAAGTGAAAATTTTAAAAACAAAGATTCCCTCAAATAACGGGGTTCTACAATCCAATCCTAATACACAATTCTGTGAGTGATAAAGAATCAACATGCAATTTTTATAAAACTAGGAGTAATATTTCATAATGGGAATACAGAAATATGTGACATTTTGTCAAAATTATTTTTCATATCAGTATAGCATGAAACAACCACTCTGACCCAGGGACATCTGACATAACCTAAAATACAAATCATTATCACCAAAAGTCAAACACACATACTCTGGAGTCTGAACACCTAGGTCCCCAAAGTCAGGTTGGAACACTTAAAGCTAGTAACTTTCCTCATGGGTGAGGGAAGCCACACTTGTCACAGCCTTGCAGAATTATTGTGAGGCAGGAACAGGACCAGCCATAAGCATGGGCAAGGGATGATGCTCAACCCCATATTTCATTAAAGATACAACATCTTTGTTGCTACTTCCTAAGACATGTGAGACACAGCCTCCCACCACCATGATCCCAGCCTATCCTCTGGCATCACAGCTGGGATTAAGCTGGAAGAAGGCATGATGCTTTCAGTGGGACACATTTCAGGGATGCCTGCGGGATACAGTATATGATTATATCAAACAGCACATTCAAGATGTAAATGGTCGGCTATGATACGGCAGTGCTCATGCAGCTGGGGAAAATTTCTCTTTGAGTCTTCTGAAGCAATACAGCATTTTGATTAAGAGGGTAAGCTCTGAAAATCTGCCTGTTTCTGACTGTGTAACCTTGAGTAAATCACCACCACGGTGTCCCTGTGCTCAAGGTCCTCATGTATAAATGGGGATAGTAATGATAGTAATGTCCCTCACAGTGCCATTAGGAGAATTAAATGAGTGTTTCTTAATAACAGGTATAATAAAAATGATAATGAAGATGCCTTTATGAAGGTACCTTTGGCACCTAGCATCTCACTTGTCACATGAAAATGGAATGACTCCCGTGTTTCTCTCTGTTCACCCAGAGGTCGAGGTCCCTGTGAAGAGATGAGAAGTCTCCTGTAATCCCCTGTGAAGAGGGGATTACAAGACAGCCACACATGCCGGGACTGCCAGCAAAGGTCACTGCAAAGTGTGAGCACGACTCTCTCACAACTGCTCTTGTCTACATGAGCCTCAGGAGGGAACAGCAGAAGGAACACGGGAGACAGGCAGACATGGATTCAAATTCCCAAGGATCCAAAACTTGCAGAGGCTCAGTTCCCTTGTGTTTAAAGTATACCCTGTAATATGAATGTGCAGGGGAACTTTGTTTTTAAATGACAGTTAAAATATTGCATATGGCAGGAACTCTGTAAATGTGGTAGTCAGGATCACAACTTCCATAAAGCATGTACATATTTCTATAAGCAGCTTCAGTTGAGACTCAAACAGCTCCTCTGCCCCACACCTGACAACTGTGGTGCCTGCTCAAGGGCAAGTTGGCAGAGGACTCAGGACATGAGCTAAGCTTCCTGCGGTCTGGCTAGGGGAGGAGACCCTCTCCTGTGCTATTATTCCCCAAAGGGCTGAGTCAATTTAGAGTCAAAGCTAGCTCCAGATTGCCTGACACTGTAGAGTTTTTCCAACGAGTTCTGAAAAGCCCGATTTAATACTGGCAATCTTCTCCTTGCCCTAACAGTGGGGCACCATGACAGAATCAGCAATAATGCAATCAGTGGCTTTCTCTTCTTTACAAAAGCTAATGGCCCAGAATCTAATGATAGTCAGCTATGGAGAAACTACATGAGGATTTATAAATAACTAGAGAGGTGAAAGATCTTCTCATATGGCCAGGTGTGATACACATAACCTGCCCACCTCCACCCTTATAAAGAACTGCCATTTGCCTAGACCTCGCCTAATGAGCTCTCACAGTGCTCTTCCCAGTCTCTTTGCCAGCAGGACACCTGGCACCATTTGGAATCCCAGCCGCATATATGGCCCCCACCTGACAGTGGAAGATATTGTGACATGTAGGTGAAACTCTGCCCTAGCAGGGAGGCCTGCAAACTCCTGCCAATAAAAGAGGCTTTGGTGTTCAAAAGATAAGAAACAAAACAACCAATGAAATAACTAATATACTTTCACTACACAGTACACACTCATAGGTGGGCAGTATGCATCCACCCCTGCAGGACTATGAACCATTCTGTTGCATTTTATTGGCCTCAATGGAAATTACTGAAATACTTTTCCAGGGAAAGTCTACTCTAATATTTCAGCAGAACTCATCTGGATACTTTGATATATCACAATATAATAATTCATTCAGATTCCACCAATGTTTACTGTGACAATCCTCCACATTTCTCTACTCGCATTCTCCTTGTTGATCCAGAAGCTTCTATGTGGCTCATGCTAGTGAATTGCCTGCTCAGTATCCATAAACTCCTCTTTCCTTACAAACCAAAGCCAGGTTTTCTAGGGGGAATTACTATACCTACCTAAAAATATCCACCCTTTGCTGACTCCCTTGCAGCTAGGAGAAATCTCATGGCTTCCTCTTGGCTAATGAAATAGAAATGCACATTGGCAGGTAGAGCAGACAGGTAAGCTTTTAAAGGATAAACCTGTTTCATGACCCTTGGGCTGTGAGTCTCTTCTTTTAATTTGGGAATATATCCAAAAATATAACCATGAATGTTAAAGCAGCCTTTCTCCAGCCATAAGTATTGAAAAGCCATTTGCTAAGCATGGAAGAGTAGAAAGAGAAGTCTGAATCCTTACTCTCCCTAGTGACATGGTTGTTCTGTCTACTTCTGTGTTTCTTGTGGTATCTTGTGCTGGTTAAGCCAGGGTGAGTTATGTACTTGATTATTTGAAGCCAAACACAACTCTTAATGATAGAATCTGATTCCAGAACCCTCCTGGGCTATATTTTGTACAGGTTGAAATTCAGAAGAGGTGACACAGTCTGACTTCTCTCATGGCCTTTTTTTCTGTAAATGGAAAACTCTGCTTTGCCTTGCATAAGAGCTATTAAAATCTAAGAACCTAGGTTGGACTTCTGTGTAGAAGTCAAGCAGGTATTTTTTATATACCATAATTTAAGTTAGTTAATGGAAGACAAAGGCTCTCTTCACGTGGCTGAACCTAACTCATTGGCATTCTTCAACAGGGTTTGAGGCCAAAGCTGCAGATGACAGGAAAGTGCTTCTTTCTTAATTCTCTGTGCATATTATCTATCCAGAAAACCTGAGGGTAGTGAGTGGTCAAAAGCAGAAATTGCAAATCCCCATGTCCTAGCCAACCATAAACTAGTTGTGCTTTCTGCCATTTTTTAATACTTTGTGTCTGGCACTATGTGGCACCCACACTACCAGAGATCACATTTAATTCTCATGAAAATTCTACAGATGGACATTGTCATACCCATATATAGGTCAGGAAGTTAGGTTTGTGAAACTTCTGAAGTCACATGACTCCTGAGTCAGATAGGAGATCTACATAGGATTAGATAGCATTTATTCTTCATTTCTATTAAGGAATTGAGGAATTCCTTAAAATAAAGTAAATATTTCCAGCCAGACCACTAAAGGTAGCAATGACAGAAGGTAAAGCCATTTGCCCCTTCTACAGAATCTTAAAAGTCCAAACAAAACTCTTTCTTCTTGCCACAGAAAATGTTTAAAAATATCAAACCAGTGATTTTCCTGAATTACCAAAACCACAGGAACTCAGAATGGAAAGAACAATCAGCAACTATCACTTTGCTACCTGGCAATGTTCCAACCACTATGTTCACCACTCATCGATCCTCTCATGCAATCATCCAAAGCATCCCTGTATGGTGGAAACAAGTATGAATGTCCTTTCAGAAAAATGAGGTAAGACTGAGAGAAGGTAAACTATTTTTCAAAGTTTCTGCAACTTGTATACTGGAGAGCTGAGATTCAAGCCCAAGAAATCTTATTTTTTTGAGTGTGTGCTGGTAGCCACTATACAATATAGCCTATCCTGACCAGGGGAAGAATTAATGGAAAGTCCTGGTTTTCTCTACAAGAAGCTGAAAAGAAACTTACATGTAACCACTTAGTTAATGCTTACAAATTCTGTTTGATTAAGTGCTGTTCAATCAGTTTACATAAAAAAAAAATTCAGGCAAAAATGAATTAGATAACTTTCCCAGGATAAGTCGTAGAGTCAGGATTCAAACAACACAGTCTGATTTCAAAGCTCGTATGCTTGTTTCTTTCCTATTTTAGACACTGTGTCTCCTCTGAGGGCTGGAAGATTCCCTAGAAATCATTAATCCCCTTAGATTAAAAAAAAAATCAGAAAATTTAAGTTACATAACAAATATCAAAGCTATTAATGAGAGCACTGAGCGGTAGGCACTTAATAAACATTTGTCCAATCAAATTGTGTTTAAATTGAGCCTCCACTGAAGTCCAAAAATCGTTGCTGCATGCTGATTGTGCACGCCTTCAGGTCCTTTAACTTCACATTGCTATCTTGAAATTGGCCTTGGTGGGAGTATTTATAGCATGTAAATCGACAAACATTATAAACCTTTGTTTTGAAGAGCCAGTTTTTACACATCTATCAGCACACCACTACTCCACCTCCTTCCATTACCACCACCACTCCATCCTTTTAACCAAAGGAAATCAGAAACCTAAGCAGAGGAAATAAATGGGCAATCTGGAAAAATTTCAAGAAACTCACTGTTGGGTGGGACTCAAACTGTTGAGCTTTCAGGAAAGAAATATATATTTATATTGCTCAGAGAAACCTCACTGAAAAAAGCTAGCTAATTAAGCTCTTACAAGCTGCAAGGAAGAATGACCTCTATAACATGTATGTCTTTTGTACATAACTTTGGAAGTCTGAACAGAATGCCTGTAACTTCTCCCATTGCTTCTTCTTCTCATTCATATTAAAACAAAACAAAACAAAACAAATGGACAGCATTAACAAAGCCATAATGGTGCTTTTTTGTGCCAACTTAAAGCTATCTAACTCTGAATCTCAGTTTTCTCATTTGCAAATGAAGATTTCATTACTTTCTGGAGTTGATACAGAAATCAAAATCAGGCCAGGCATGGTGGTTCACTCCCATAACCCCAGCACTTTAGGAGGCCAAGGCAGGCAGATCATAGAGTAAGGCCATCCTGGCCAACGTGGTGAAACCCCATCTCTACCAAAACACACACACACAAAAAAAAAGCTGGGCATGGTGGTACATGCCTGTAGTCCCAGCTACCTGAGAGGCTGAGGCAGGGGAATCGTTTGAACGCAGGAGGCAGAGGTTGCAGTGAGCCCAGACTGCACCACTGCACTCCAGCCTGGTGACAGCAAGACTCTGTCTCTAAAAAAAAAAAGTCAAAATCAACTGAGCTTCATTGAGTGGTGGATATTATTACTGCTATGTAATAATTAATTACTGTAATAATTACTATAATAATTAATGTAATAAAGTATTAATTAATAATTAATTAGTAATTAATGTAATAATTAATTACTGCTATGTAATAAATATGTAAATATCTTTGCATATTTACCCCAAAAACGTTCCTCAGCAAATGTCTGTACTCCTATAAGGAGGCCACTTAAGGAGCTTAAATCAGCAACACAAGTAGCTTAGTTGCAATGACTGTATATAAAAAATATGAGATTGCTGAGTTGCTGGGAGACTGAAGAGTGATTCCCCAGCCCTGCAACTTCCTTCGGTGATTTTATTCATATGGGATGATGGACCTGTCGTTCCTACCTAATGAGTCAACTCAGATTGGGCTCTGGTTTGTGTGAGTGGCCATGTGTCAATGCTGTGCTCAGAGAAGTTGCTGGTGCCGTCTGTCATCCAGGGAGGTACCATTTGCAGGTAAAATGAAAGTTCCTTCTAGAGAGCCAATATGAAACATCACTGCAAGATGCCAGACATACAGTGGATGCTCAACAGGTGTCAGTTCTCTTCCCTTTGGAGTCAAGGGAGCATTTGATTTTCTTTGCATTTGTGTGGCTTGATTAAATGAGCTTGGTTGAAGCAGGCCTTCGAGTGACTTGCACAGCTTGAAATGTCACGGGTAATTTAAAACCTCAGACCAGAAAATTTGCCGTGCAACATCACACTGTGGCAGGAGTTTCTGCGGAGAGAATTTTTCTGATTGGCAAAACCAGAACCTGCAACCAGTTCCAAGCTGTCAGAAGGTGGGAGCAGAGTTGCAAAGCAAAACAACTCACAAGTCTTTCATGCAGATGGATCAAAGGCATGAAATGAAAACACATAATGGAATCCAGGTGCTCAGAGAGACCAGGTTTTAAATGCTGGATTTGCAGTTTGCTAAGGGTGCCTGACCCTGAACAATTCATTTTACCTCTCTGAGCATTTGGTTTCTCATGTTAAAATTTGTTATGGGGAACAAAGGAGATAATACACACACAATGCCTGATACAGTGTAGGAGCCACAGTAAGCACCAACTCCTAAAACTGTAATTTAATTATGATATTTATGTTGCTAATGGAAAGTAGACACAGAAATGGGGAAGAAGTCCTCCAAGACTTGCCAACTCTATGCTAGAACTCAGGACTGCTAACATTGCTCATCATCCAATTCGTTAAGCCCATATAATTGAACACATTAAATAATAAGAAAAGACCTTCTACAAATAGGCGTGTCTGTTACCTTAGTTTTGCTTTCAGGTACTCTGTAAATATCAACAATAATAACTAGAATATCAAAGTAAAAACAAAGGAAGCCACCAGTTCTTGCAAATCAACTGTGCATCAGGCATGACTCTAGGTGGTTTACATTCATTGTCACATTCTACCTGGACAATCTTCAAAAAAAGATTCTTCCAATATTCCTCCTCTAATATTCCTACGAGGAACCTGACGTTCAGGACAAAAAGTATCTTGCTCATAGGCTGTAGCTTATAAGAACTGGGATGGAAAGTTATGGCTATGAAACTCCAAAGACATAAAGATATTCTTAAAACTTGTCAAGTCATACATAATGGCTACGCACTAAAATGTCACTGGGGTACAGGAATGGCCCATTCTAGCATGAAGAGTGCAAACATTAACAACTCATGCCAGTAATCGTGATGGAAAAAGCCACTGCAAGCTTTGTGTCCGCATCATTCAAATTCTTGCTACTCAGCTATGCTCAAATGTAAATTGAGCATTGCTGAGGACAAGGCATCAGAACAGTGCCTGAGAACACAAGAACAAATGATGGAACAGTCCCTGCCTTGGAGGAGCTTACAGTCTAACTGGGAAGAAAACCAATTTCACAAATAATAATCGTCATCATAGGAAACCCCTCAGAACTTCCAAGGGGATGAGAAAAAGAGTGAGGTTTACTCAGATTGCCTTTAGTAGAAGGCAGGAGTTGATTTAAGGAAGAAGTAAATTTAGAACTGAAAGTCCCTACAAGGTAGTAGAACATATGAGGGAGACTTCACATTGCAAGAAATTGGGGTGTGAATCAAGAGCACAAAGCCAATAAAAAGAGCAGAGCGGTTGGGGCAAAAATTGATATCTTTTATATCACTAACTTTCATCAGGGTCTTATCATTCTGGTCTCAGGGAACAAGCCTAAAACTGCATTCAGGGTTTCTGTATTCCCTGGAGAACCCCAGCATGCTTCTGCAGTTTTAGAATGAAGGCCATGAACCAGGATGATTGAGATGCTGGTAGATAGACATGACCTATAAAGTCCCTTGTGCATGCTGCATATCGCCACACATGAATTCACCTGACTTATTCAGGGTTTGACCCATTTTACAACTCTATTAATATTGATGAAGCTTATATGTCATTTTGGCTCATCCCTAAAGAACAGGTAGGTCTTGACCAGGCTGGGGAAGATGGGATGGCATCTAACCCATTTATGCCTAAGGTTGCAATTTTCTGAATTTTTGCAATCAGACCTTGGCAATGACCTTGAACAGTAGGATATAAATAACTGCCACAAGCTTAGTGTTCCAATAATGGAACACTAGGCATAAATGGCAAAGGTGGAAGAACAGCTTGGGGAAATGCAAAGGGGCAGGTCCTAGAGGGTATTGTAGGGATCCTGGGGAGTTGACTTTGGCCAGAGTACAGGATGGGTAATGAGGATCTGCAAATAGATATTTCCCTCCCAACCATTTACTCTGATTAGTGTTACTATAAAAATAGATGGCCCGAGCTGCCTTCCACCAGAGGGTATAAGTGTAGTGGTTAAGGGAATCAACTGTGAAATAAAACAGAGCTAGGTTTGAGTCATCACCTCTCAGCTTAAGAAAGTTACTGAACCTCTGTGAGCTACTATTGCCTCCTTTGTAACATGCAGATGAACAAAGACTTAATTCAAAAAGGTTGAGTGAGGGAGATATACAAAAGGTTGGCACAGCCCAGAGAAAGTCTTCCATAGTTATAAGACTATTTGATGAGAGGGGCAATGTATACACTGTATGTACATAGGAAATGCATGATGTCTCACATATCCTTTTGGATGATGTCACGTTCTTCTCTGTTTCCTTTGGAAACAAACAAAACACCTACAAATAATATAGTGCAGATAACAGTTTATGCATGGGCCACAGTGACAGGTAAAGTAGGCCACCGAAAGCTCCATAAACAAACAGCTACATAGATGATTGACTGAAAAGCAGACAGTGATGAACAGAGATAAGTAGATGTTAGGTAGAGTCATAAATAGATATAGATGGATGGATGGGCAGATCAAAGATAAAGAGAGACAGAGAGAGAAATGACAGAGGAGAAAACATACTCACCAGCTGTTTTGTTGGAGAAAATATCTCTGATCAATTTCCAGCTCCTTCTCACCAGCAAGTGTCTCTTTTGAGAAGAAACCATCACAACCCTGAATCATGATTCCCTCCCTTGGCTCCCTGTGTCTCTTAATTGCTTTTTGATATGAAAACTCCCAGGTGTCTGAAGTCATTCTGGAGATTTCCAGGGATCTCATTATGTGTGTAAGAATTTTCATTTCCTCATCAATCAAATCTTTATTTCTGCAAAACTGTTCAGACAGAAAAACAAAAAATTCCCTTGGCTCCATTTGACTAAGAGATGTACTCTGTAATTACAACGGGGGAGTGTGTTTTAACCAAAAGATCATACAGGAGGCAAACTGTCTTTGCAGAACTCCTCACTGGCTCAAGTGAGGAGCAGGTAGAGTAAGGATTCTGGGGTTAGACAGACATGGGGACGCTGTAAACTCACCTCACAGCTTCGTTGTGAGGGTTGACAAGGCAGCAGGTGGAAGAACTCAGCCCCACGCCTGGTAAAGCCACTCTAACTTTGGTCATAGTTGCTAATATTAATTTGATCATTATTTTCACTCCAGAAAAAGCCCTGGGTTCCACGTAAAAAGATCTGGGTCAGGAAGTTTGAGAGATGTCGCTACATAAATGTTAAGCGAATTGAACAGAAGGAAGAAAGGGAAAGAGTCCCAATGTTTAAGAATGCAGAGACTGTTGATAAAGCTATGTTGAACAGGACATAAGAATGCTGGCTTGCATTTGGGGGTATGCTCTCAACCAGTAGCTTAGTGGCCAGCTGTCTGATGGGCTTGTTTTTGCTCAGTCTCTCCAGTCTCCTCTTCCCACCCCAACTCACTCCTCACTCACACGTTTTTCTGATGATAATGCCCAGGTGCTGCTCTTATTTTTGCAGTAAATCACCAGCTGCTTATTTTTACTATCAGTTGCCTTTTCTTTTCTTTTTTTCTTTTTTCTTTTTTTTTTTTTTTGAGATGAAGCCTCACTCTGTCATACAGGCGGGAATGCAGTGGCACAATCTGGGCTAACTGCAACCTCCACCTCCTGGGGTTCAAGCCATTCTCCTGCCTCAGCCTCCTGAGTAGCTGGGATTACAAGCACGTGCCACCACACCCAGCTAATTATTGCATTTTCAGTAGAGACGGGGTTTCACCATGTTGGTCAGGCTGGTCTCGAACTCCTGACCTCGTGATCTGCCTGCCTCGGCCTCCCAAAGTGCTGGGATTACAGGCGTGAGCCACCACGCCTAGACTTCAGTTGCCTTTTCTTACTTGTCTCCCTTAACCGGTAATGAAGGTGTCGTGAGTTCAAAGTTGTGGCTTCTGCTTTATGTGGTTCAGGGCAATGTCAGTTTCTGGTGGACAGAAAGCCACCACTTTCCTGGGCTTTCTTCATCTTTGAGTATCGGGAAAAGCAAACACACAAGTTCTGCAAGAGCAGAGCCTAGAGAAGTCCAGACATGTCTGAATCCATAGGCACAAGGCAGGCCCACAGAGAACACTCACCTCACGATAACAATCTTGCTGAATCTTTTCTTACTCAAAGGCACTACCCTTTACAAATAAAAATAGCACAACTGCTGGCCACCAAGCATGGAATCACTGTTCTGCGTTGCCACCCAGGCCAGAGGACACCTCATCTCTAGACTTCAGCCAACTCCGTAAGCACATTCATCCTCAGGTTATTAAGGAAGTCAACTCACAGAGGTTAAGTGGCTTTTCCCAAGGCAGTGATACTGATAATTAGCCGAGCAGAATCCAGGGCTGCTCCATCCACTCTTAGGTCCATGTTCTGTCATTACCTCCCCTCCATACTTTTTCTGAGCAGGCCTATGTTTTGGAAACTCCCACATTTCAGGCAATCGGTGATCTCCAGGATAAGCTCTCAGCCATTCTCATACAAATGCACCGTTTTTATTCCTGTCTCCCTGGCCTGCTACACATGGCAGGTGCTAGGAAACGTTTTCCAATTTAATACAAAGTTCCCAAAACATGAAGTGCTGACTAATGAATGGCTTCAAACACGGACACATTATTTGGAAAAGGAATAGATTTCGGTGTGTACTTCATCATCTGACTCATTCAAACAAGATGCTAATCAAAGGTCTTTGCGGCATTTTTATCAATAATGTGTAAATCCCAAATAGTTTCTTTTATGACACAAGGTTTCAAGGAATATAATGGATCTTCTATTTTTAGGATGACAGAAAATAGATTAACTCCTTTTTAAAAGCAGGTCTAAAAGCAGGCATTATCCCAGATTAGAGATGAGGAAAGAGGTTCGGAGAAGTTGACTGACTTCTCCAAGCCCATACAGTAAAAGAGTAGTGAGGCTGGATTTAAAACCAAGGTCTTTCAGATGCTTTGAGCCACAAAACCCTACACTATGGAATGGTTTTCCAAAGATAAGCACAACACAGTCAACTCTTAGCAACCTCACCTGATGATGACTAATTAGCAGAGGATTGAAATCAAGTCTTTTCTCTGGGGTGAACAGCAGCATCCCAAAAGCCTGCATTTTGGTTGTTCAGTTAGTTTAGTTTCTACTTCTTTTACAGCAGGCTAAATAAAATTGAAGTAAAATAATCCAAATACATTTATTTAGGATTTGGAAAAGGACTCTTTGAGAACTCTTAGATGGGCCTCAGCATGTGACACCTCCCTGTTGTGTCCATGCTGGGCTGCTCCTCTGGGAAAGGAGGCTGCTCCAGGTGGTGTGGTCAAAAGGTCCTAGAACCATTCCTAACACCAACCCACATGTGACCTTGGGCAAGTCACTTAATGTCTCCAGGAATGAGAAAATTCCCAAAATGCAAAGACTGAACTACTTATGTTATGAAACCCAGTGCTGCATTCCTATTCCAAGCTGCCCAAGGATCTGTTTGAAGTGCTCTGAACAAGTATGCAATTGTCAAGTAAGGCTGCAGGTCACAATTTCATGCTTATTTGCAAAATAAAAGTTAACAGGACAGGAGCAACTAAGAGATTGCTCTCTCATTAATGATACTTAATGGGAGCAGTGACAAAGCTCGGGTTTACACCTGGATCATCTGACTCCGAGTCTAAGGGTTAGGATAGTCCACTCCCTGGAGCCCAGGGAATACTTCATTTTTAGTCCAAGAGTGGTTCCCTTGGTCTTCAAGGAAAGGGCTTGCTTGCATTGCATCAGGACCTGGGTAGGGCTATGTGGGCACCTGCCTCTTCATGAGGCACTTTCTATGGCCCATGATTATCTCTGCTTCCAGTTTTAGAAAGACGTTGCTACTCTTAGGAGCTAATTGAGGTCTTTCTCTTTGAGAGGAAAATATATTTTCATTTGCTACAATTACCTTAATGGACACTGCACATAAATTATATCATTCAGCCCTCCCAGTCATAAAGTTAAGGTGCCATATCCCAATTTTCAGAAGATGAACCTAAAACTCAAGGTAAAAGAAAGTCATGGGTGGATTTAGTACACCTGGGATTTGGATCCAGATCTGGTTGCAAAGATAACACTCTTCCTCACTACCCCTTCATCTCCCCTGCATTCAGGCAAAAGGATAGATGATGAGGCTCCCAATTGTGACAAGTGAGGAGAAACCCTGGTGAAGAGCAGGTGCATGTGGTGCATTTGGGGGATAAGGAGAAGGTAAGAGTGAACACACAGTGCAGTAAACCCGGGCAGGATTTAGGAGCCTACATCACTCCAAACCATTTTGACTTGAGTCCTGACACACCAGAGAAGAAATGAAAGCTGTTGAGTTATACCCAAACAAAACAGCCGGAAGGGCTTTCTAGAAATCTGTGTGGTGCTTCTACAGGGAGATGGCAGAAGGAAGATGACCTCAAGTAAAGCAGGGTTGGATGCTTTGTGCTGAGAGAGGGCAGACCAGAGTGCTGTCATCCCCTAACAGTCCTAACAGAGGACTCTACAGCTGGGATTTGAAAAGCAAACACAACACACACACACACACACACACACACATCTATTTTAGATTAACAGTACTCCAACCAACCTTAAAATATTTGGGAAAAAAACATTTAGAATATTATTAAATCTAAAGAGATTTGGGCTCAGTGACTTGTGAAGAGATAAAGGAACATCCAGTCAGGGACCTTCTGTGCTGTGTAGGGATTAGCCTCAAAATCAATTCATGGAACGAAGATAATCTCCACAGAGCCCTCCAACACTTGCTCTGGGACAACTAAGCATTGGACCCTGTTTGCTCTATGCAGTGGCATCCGCCTTTTACCAGGGTCTGTCTCTGAGCTTGGGTCTTTCATCCTCTCTTCTGATGTCATCTTGGTCACCTGCTTGCTGCTCCCTAGGTGTCTGCCTGTGCTCCAGGGATGCCGTGTTGCTGGTGTGCAAATGCATCATGCTCTTCCACATCTTTACAGCTGTGCACATGCTACTCCCCTAAAAAGCCTCCCTCTCTGACCACATGGGAAGCCTTCCTTGACATCCAACAGAATAGGCATTGCCCATCCTCTGTTGACGAAGGGCCTGGGGCTCCCCACTGTTTTCTAAAGATGATACCACATCACCATTGCTTGCTTTCCAGATAGAGTTTCCTTAGCTAATTCGAGCACTTGGACAGGAAGAGTCATACCATGCTCCTTCTTTCTGTCCAAAATCCCAGCACAGTGCCTCATACCCAGCAGTCCCTCAAGACATGAACTGTGGAAGGATTCATAAGATATTAATTAACAATTAATATCTGTTTAAACCAAGATCCTATTCAGACTATGAGCTTCTTGCTATGAGAACTTTTGCTTGACTGATATCTGCAGACTGCTCCAACCTATGTATTTGAGGAATGAGTGCATGATCCAGTCCTGAGCCCATTTTAGTGGCCAGAATCCAACCACTGACCTCCATCTCTCTTTTTTTTTTTTTTTTTGGCGGGGTGGAGTCCTACTCTGTCTCCCAGGCTGGAGTGCAGTGGCACAATCTTGGCTCACTGCAACCTCTGCCTCCCAGGTTCAAGCAATTCTGCCTCAGCCTCCCGAGTAGCTGGGATTACAGTCACGTGCCACCATGCCCAGCTAATTTTTATATTTTTATTAGAGACGGTTTCACCATGTTTGCCAGGCTGGTCTCAAACTCCTGACCTCAGGTGATCCACCCACCTCAGCCTCCCAAACTGCTGGGATTACAGGCAGGAGCCACTGCGCCTGGCCCCATCCCTCTCCTACTGACCCACCACGGTAGGGTGGAGCTAGAAATGCTTGTTCTGGCAATACTTCTACATTCCTACATCACCCAGACTTTGGCCTACAGCAAATGGCTATAGATGCCCTTAGCAAATATCCACTTATTCAGTTGTTTTAGTTTGTTTTTTAAAACTTTTAAGTTCAGGGGTACATGTGCAGGTGTGTTACATAGGAAAATTTGTGTCATGGGGGTTTGTCATATAGATTATTTCATCACCATGGTATTAAGCTTAGTACCCATTAGTTATTTTTCCTGATCTTCTCCTTACTCCCAACCTCCACCTTCCCACAGGCCCCAGTATGTCTTGTTCCCTTCTATGTGTCCACATATTTTCATCATGTAGCTTCTACTTGTAAGTGAGAACATGTGGTATTTGGCTTTCTGTTCCTGCATTAGTTTGGTATGAATAAAAGCCCCCAACTCCATCCATGTCCCTGCAAAGGACATGATATTGTTCGTTTTTACAACTGTATAGTATTCCACGGTATATTTGTACCACATTTTCTTTATCTAGTCTATCATTGATGGGCATTTAGGTTGATTCCATGTCTTTGCTATTGTGAAGAGAGCTGCAATGAACATACACGTGCATGTGTCATTACAACAGAACTATTCAACTGTTCATAAGCAATCAGAAAAAGGATTCAGTGTATCCAGTAGCATCTCATTTTTGTTTACATGCTCACACAATGCATTTATTATCCTTATGCATGCAGAAGAAAAGTATACAGTTTTTAAAACTTTGGTAATGATTGTGAAGAATACAATTTTTCTTAGTCTGCATTTTCTAATTTGTTTAAATGAGTAGACTGCAATTTTTGTTCAACAGGACAAATGTCTCAAATGTAACATAGATCTCAGGAAGTGCCATGCCCAGCTCTAGACCTAACCTATACTGCAGGATTCCGAAAAGGAGTCTGGTCTTGGGAATCCTGTGTCTATGGGAGAACTCAGTGGATTTTCAAAGTTCCATAGGGGTGAGAGGAGGAACCCACTGCACTCAGTACTTAAAACGGTGCTTCATTCTTCTTGCCCAGCACTCTCATCATATTATTATTCTCTTGGTGTAAATTAAAAGAGTTGTGCAATATATCATAGATAATTTTAAAACCCTAAATAATCATACAAATGTTTGCTGGTTAGGTAGCATTTACTCAGATTTGATAAGCCAATTGCATCATCTTTAAAAGACTAAATATACATATATATTCATATATATATATATATATATATATATATATATATAAATCTATAATGTAAACTGTTTTCCCTTCTCCCCCCACCACCCCGCCACACACACACAACACACATCACCCATTCTCCTCTTTTCTACCCTAAAGCTGGGCAGAATGCCAGGGATGTATCAGAGTCAGAAGAGGTGACACCTAACATCTCTACCATGCTTTCATGATATCAGAAAAGAGGAGAATGGATTGCAGAGGCTGGAAAACTGCAGTGGCCTTTGACAAAACTGGGACACAGATTACTTTTATAAAGTGATTAGAATTAGAGCATTCCATCAGCTGAGAGCTGCAGCATCACAGAGTTAAGGCACCAGAACAATCTAAACACAATTCCTCCATGGTTCCTGATATAGGAAAGCCTCCCTGCTCACACCCTTGACCCAGCCCCTTCTGTTAGGCCATCTGAGTGCCTTCTGCAGGGCTGAACTCCAGACAGCAGGGCCGGTCATCTCCTGTTCATCAGGATGGTGAAGAAGCACTGACGGGGGAGGAGAAGAGAGGGGCTGTGCTCTGTCCCCACCACCATCCTCCAGCCTGCAGTGGGCACAGCCCCTCCATTTGATTTCCTCATATCTAACTTGTGATCCCTGGATGCCACATCTGAATCATCATCCCGAGATGGGTGGAAGCTGCAAGAACTCCCTTTTCATTATCTGGGAGGACTGCAGCCCTTCCCGAAGCATGCGACTCAGCTGCCCATGGAGCGCAGGTCATAGAAAAGTCTGGAATAACTACAGCGAGTTCCAGCACTCACATCCGGAACATCTGTACTATGGATTTCTGAAAGCCCCATCAGAATTCACACTCCACACTGCCACTGCTAGAGAGAGCCTTCTGAAATAATAGCACTGTACTAGAGCAGTACAAACCATACAAATAGAAAGACAGAAACAGAACAGGAAGCACTCAGGGTGCACTCAGCTATGCACCAGCCCCGTGGGAAGCACTTCACATAAAGTGTCTCACGACACCCTGTCCACACAGACATGATTGGTATCCCTGTTACCCACATCCTCACGTGCATGCTGTCATCCACATTATCATGACAACCAGGATGCTGACATGGAGGGACAGGATGACAAGTCCTGGCCACAAAGAGAGGAGTAAACTCAGGAGGGTCGGGTCCCAGCAGCCACGTCCGCTCATCAGTTCTCACCTAGGCACTGAGCACTGGCTATGATGCCTGCCTGCCTTAGAACCCTCCTGCTGGCCCGCATCCCAGCTCACCAGCCTGGCACACAGGGTTCCCAGTGGTCCAGCTCTCCCACACCCGTCCCCTCCTCCCTCCTGCAGGCTTCCCACATCCTTGGATGAGCCAGCTCCATGCCCCCGAGGCTCCCGGCACCTCCACTCTCTCTGTGCTCGTGCATCCACTCATCCTTGGTCGGTTCAAGGTTCCCTTTCTGGGCTTGCCTTTCAACGGCCCTTCTCTTGGGATTCTCAGCCCCGACATGTTCTCCAAATCCAGCCCCACCTCCCTGTGTTACATGAATGTGGTTTTGTCCGTCCCACAAGACTGAGCACCTTCCTAGTATAGGAATACTGTCTCACTGTCTAGTACTCCCCGTTCCCAGCACCTAGAAGAGAAACTGAAACGAAGTACTCAAGAATTGTTTAGTACTGCGTATAAATCCAAAAGAAGGGGAATAAGAGGCTCACACAGATTTTGAATAGTGATGTTCACTGTAGCATTGTTCGCAATACCCAAAAGGTAAAAACAGAACAAGTGTCCATCAACAGATGAATGGACAATCTGTGGCATGCCCATACTATGGAACAGTATTCAGCCTTAACATGAAGGAAATTCTGACACAGCTAGAACATAAATGAACCCTGAGGACATTATTGCCAAGGGAAATAAGCCAGTTGCAAAAGGATAACCAAATACTGTATTATTTCTCTCCTACAAGGTTCTTCACATACTGAAATTCACAGGTACAGAAGGTAGAATGGTGGTTGGCAGGGATGGAGAAAGGCAGAGACTGGGTTGGTTATAGTAGTTAGTGTTTAGTGGGTACAGAGTTTTCCTTGGGGAAGCTTTCAAATTTCTGGAGATGGATCGTGGTGATGGTTCCACAACAATGTGAATGTACTTAAGGCCAAAGAATTGTACATTTACATTGGTAACAATGATTTATTTTATATTATGCATATCTTACCAAGATTTAAAAAAAAATAAAAAGTGTTAGATAAAGTGAATGAATGAAGACTTGAGCTACTGCAAGAGTCCCCTGGAAGCACCTCTCTCCTGCAAGCCTCTCCCAACTTCAATCCACTGCTTCACACATAATCAGATGCCTGTCTCCCTTTCTTCCCCAAAAGCATAAACATAAATGTCTTAGTCCACCACACAAGGACCCTCTCAGCAGGGAGAACACTGACCTCCCCAAGAAAGAAAAAGAATGCTTATTCAACCACCTCATCTCCCCAGAAGTTAGCTAATAAGCCTTTAACAAGTATATATTTCACACTACTCTATATACTGTTTTAGGTGCAGGAAATAAAAGTCACTTAAGACGTGGACAAAGTTTTGGTGCTCTCAAGCCAGCAGATGCACAAGGCACTCTGATAATCATTTAACGCTGCCATTAATTACTGCTAGAAATATCTACTAGGTGTCAAGCACTCTACTAATACCTTCATGTTGCTTCACTTATTTTATCCCCACAAAACACCATGAAATAGGTTTTCTTATAATAAAAGGAAATACAGGTAGACTGAGCTCAAAGAGATTAAACCAACCCTTCAGCTAGAGTGAAACAGAACCATGATTCAATTCTAAGACACTCTCAAGGGAATAATCTGGGGATGAGTGACAGATGGAGAAAATGAACCAGAGAGGTGGAATGACCCTTCTGATGACACAGAGTAATTAAGGACTCATCCCAGAACCTCCTCGTCTCCCCAGCAGCAGGAAGTTTTATTGCTGCTTTGGCCTCAAAATCAGCAAAAGCAGCTGCAAAGGCAGAAGGCACAGCCTCCTTTCAGACCAGAGAAAGGGGAAGGTGCCTTAAGCTGTGCTTGTGACCAAGAGCCCTTCAGGTGACTTTAAAGAGCCTTTGGCACTCAAATGGCTCTTAGATCACATCCATGTAGACTCCTGGGAGAGGGGAGAATACCTGAGTTGACCACTGAACAGGAGATTATGATACTCAGTAGAAACTTCGCATTTGGCACAATGAGGTAGATAAGTTAAGTTTCACTTGGGAGAGGGGACATGAAGAAGAAAAATGCCCCAGCCTGGCCAATATGGTGAAACCCTGTCTCTACTAAAAACACAAAAATCAGCCAGGCATGGTGGCACACACCTGTGGCCCCAGCTACTTAGGAAGGAGAATCACTTGAACCTGGGAGGCAGAGGTTGTAGTGAGCCAAGTTTGCACCACTGCACTCCAGCCTAGGTGACAGAGCGAGACTCTGTCTCAAAAAAAAAAAAAAGAAAAAAAGAAAGAGAAAAGAAAAATGCCACTGGCCCTCTCCAATATCCAGAGCCTTCAGTGCTCTATAACAGGGTTCAGATATGCCTGCTTGTTCATTTGTTTAATTAAGCATGCATGCATCCATGCCCACAAACACATACGTACATAACTATGCATGCCCATAGACATGTCAGCACACAAATATGCATGCCCACAAACACGTGTACACAGCTATGCATGCCCAAACACATGTGCACTCAAACATGCATGTGCAAATCCAGTGGCCCCAGCTATATGCTAGATGTAATAAATTCAGGACTGAGTACCATGAGGTCTGTATATTGATATATTGGTGACATTTTCTTCCTTAAGTTCCATGCTGCAATAGAAGTACACTGATTCTTAAAAATATGCATCTATTTATTTATTTATTTATTCTTTAAAAGCGTATCCCATGAGCAATAGTTGAAGAAACTGAGGCTTTTTAACCTAGAGCTTGAAAGACTTGGAGTGTCCTGATGAAGCTCAAAGGAAAAACTAAGGGCTGGAAGGTAGAAGTTGACTGTCCCACTGCTGCATGGCTTTCTGACCACAGAGCTGTTCAAAGGGGGAAACTGGCTCTCATGAAGCCTTGGGTTTCCCGGCTCTAGAGACGTGCAGGCGGGAAGACACGCGGCCACCGCTATACACTATAGCTGCCAAGGACAGCCAAACCCAGGCAAAGACACTCTGATCTCAGCTTCGCAAGCACATAGTTTGACCTCAAGGCCACAGGTGGATCCTAGAAGGGCCTCAGGACTCGGAAAGGCTCCAGAGCTAACTCTGTCCCAACCCTGGTCTCTGTTGACATCCATGATGGCTGAACTGAAGCTGCAGAAGCTGTCTTTAGTGAGCCATAGCCAACATGGTAAAATGAATGTGACTAACTTTGGCTTATCTTACCTGCTTTCAAGATAAGAAATGTCAAGAGAGAAGACGTCATGTCAAGAATCACTCTGGGGTTCAGACCCATGGGGCTGCCTGTAATTCTCAATGGCAAGGTGGCTGATGCAGTGCAGTGAAAGATGCCCAATAAGATATCACAGCCAAGTGTGACCTGGCATCAACTCGCCCCTCCAGCAGCGATGGTGGCCTCACTTTGTTTTCTCAAATAATCTATCTCTGCCTCGGGGTCACATGACTGCCCTTCCTTTGGCCTCTTTCCTCCCACCTGCACTTGGCTATCTCTTCATTCACCTTCAGGTCTCCTGTTAAATGTGACTTCCTCCAAGAAGCTTTTTGGAATCCTCGGTCTAAATCAGGAGTCTCCTGCCACACTTTCTATGGCCATCTGCACGTGACATCATAGCACATATTTCAAATGGAACGATCCACTTGGAGAAGGGAGTTTGGGATTTATGCTTGTTCTCCCACTGGACTGATGTTCTGTGAGAGCAGGGACTGTTCTGTTTGGGTTAGAACCATGAGAGCAGCAACCAGCACTGTGTCCACTATGCAGTAGACAATAAATACAGTTTTATTGTTGGATAAGTGGATGAGGAGGGTCAAAATAGTTTAGCCCAACTCAGGTCCTTTTCTACAAGCTTTGACTGAGCCCCACTCTGTGCCAGCCTGAGTGGCAAGCCTGGGAAACAGAGGAATTGGAGGATGAGACCTGGCTGCGAGGCCCTGCTGTGTCACAGCGAGGTGATTAGCATGAGTGGTAGGACAAAGGAGAGCATGGGGGAGGCTCCTCACCCAGGCTCAGCCGTCAGAAAGTTTCCTGAAATAAGTGACATCTGAGCAGAGACAAAAGGCATGAGCAGGAGTTGGCGAGAGAACACTGCAGATGCAAAGAGTGCTCCTAGCAGCAGCAGGGCCAGAGGCAAAGCTTGGAGGTGACAGAGTCTATGTAACTCCAGATAATTCTAAACGGACAGGGTAGGCAGGAGGCTGACTGCAAGTCAGAATCACAGTGGAAACCCTTGTTTTGTCAATGTGATACCCCCTAATCCATTTGTTCAAGCCCCGTTGGCATGGTATGTGAGGACTCTCTGATATTAACCCGATGTCCTCCTGTCCAATTCTGTCTGAAGCCACTCACTACCCCCAAACCACTCATCCATGTGGCTACAACATTGGACATCTAAAAACTGGGAGAAGGGGAGAGCATCTTCTGACCCTGTCTTTCAGCCTTTCCCAAATTCTCCAAAGAAAAATCAGACTCTGCCTTGGAAAGGCTCCCATAACATCCTGCGTGATGATCTCTACTGCCTCAGTTTCTCCATCTGAGAAGGTGGATGTGGACAGGACTTGCCTGTGTTTCTGTAATTATTAAGTTATATGTTTAATCCATCTGATAAAGCTCTAAGAAACAGAGTCTTAGAGTCTATAAGAAACTTAGATAAATTTACAAGAAGAAAACAGCCCCACTAAAAAGTGGGCAAAGGACATGAACAGACACTTTTCCAAAGAAGACATTCATGTGACCCACAAACATATGAAAATAAAGCTCAACATGACTGATCATTAGAGATATGCAAATCAAAACCACAATGAGATACCATCTCACGCCCATCAGAATGGTGAGGCTGGTGAGGTTGCGGATAAAAAGGAACACTTTTACACTGTTGGTGGGAATGTGAATTAGTTCAACCATGTGGAAGACAGTGTGGCATTCTTCAAAGGTCTACAACCAGAAATACCATTTGACTCAGCCATCCCATTACTGGATCTACAACCAAGGGAATATAACTCATTCTATTATAAAGATACATGTGCACATATGTTCACAATAGCAACTCACAAATGCAGCACTATTCACAATAGCAAAGACATGGAATCAACCCAAATGCCCATCAATGACAGACTGGGTTAAAAAAATGTGTTACATATACACCATGAAATACTATGCAACCATAAAGAGGAATGAAATCATGTTCTTTGCAGGGACATGGATGGAGCTGGAAGCTGTTATCCTCAGCAAACTAACATAGAAACAGAAAATCAAACACCACATGTTCTCACAAGTGGGAGCTGAGCAGTGAGAATACGTGGACACATGGGGGGACCAATACACACTGGGCCCTGCTGGAGGGTGGGGGGTGGCCAGTGGGAGAATATCAGGAAGAATAGCTAGTAGATGCAGGGCTTAATACCTAGGTAATGGGTTGATCTGTGCAGCAAACCACCATGGCACTCATTTACCTGTGAAACAAAGCTTCACATCCTGCACATGTACCCTGGAACTTAAAATAAAAGTTGAAGAAAATAAAAAATTATATCATGTGAAATTTTCAACTGAAGGCCTGGCAGGTAGCAAGTGCTCATGAATATCCATGATAATCACACTGTATGATAATATGTGTCTGGTTCTATCATGAGGCTTTAGAAGCCCCAGAAAAAAGGTTTTGTGTTCTTCACTTCTGGGTTCCTAATATCTAGCACCCTAATTGGCACATAGGTATCAATTACAGTTTGGTAAGTGAATGGATACATGAACAAAAGGAAGAATGAATGGAGGAAGAAGGTGGGTCTGAGTAGGACAGTGTCTTCCCCAGGAGGATATGGCTCTTCCCTGGGGGGATGGGACTTGTCAGAATGTCTCAGTAACATCATGTCCTCACCCACCTAGGTCATGGGTCTTGATG
>PVKP010021177.1:0-39592 GCA_004027715.1 Plecturocebus donacophilus | reverse complement strand
TGGCTCCCTGATTCAGTCCCCTTTTTAATCCGCCTTCCCGTAGCTCCACTCGCCAGTTCAAAGGGCACACAGACCAGTGGGTTTTGTGCGGAGAACCGCCGCGCCGGGGCGCCGGCAAAGCAGCCGCGCCGGCCCAAACAGCCGCGCCGGCCGAAACAGCCGCACTGGCGACCCGTGGCGCTGCTCCGCCTGGGGATCTCCTGGTCTGGGGGTACTAAAAATCCGTCTGGAAATGCGGCGTCCACTCACCCTCTGCACTTTCACTGGGAGCTGCAATCCTGAGCTGCTCCTATGCGGCCATCTTGGATCCCCCCTTTTCCAGTGGTTTTTTTTAAAAGAAACTTCTATGACAGGAAATGAAGACACATTTTGTAAAGTTGATGGATTAAGAAAAAGAAGTTGCATTATATTACCTATCCTAAAGATAAAAGATAATCTGAGCATTCTAATGTCACTTGTTAAGACTGTTGGAGCATGGGGAAGAGAGGTATTAGAAATGTAGATTGGCTAAATTTTTGTATTTCAAACAAAGGTGTCCATAGTTATTATTAGGTATTGGCTAACCAACAACACCTATGGAAAAAATATATTATTTGGAGAGAAAAAGTTGAAGATGTTTACCTCCAGGGAACATGTAAAGAACATTGTAAAGAACCTAAGAATTTTGTACCATCTGTTTACTTTGAGTTTATTGTTTTTTTTATCATGTGCATTTATTATTTACTGTAAAAGTCAGAGTCCTGTCATGAAGTAAAGGCATATTCAAACTGAGTAACCCATTGAGCATTTAATTAAGGGATTATTTATTACAATTTTGGCTTCTCCATCCCTAGAAACAGTAGATAGTGTTGTATCCTGCCTCCTAGGTCTAAAGAATGGGATGGAGTGGTCACCAGAACTGGGAATTATTGTTTAAGTTATACAGACAGAGCAGCCTGACAAGAAGGTGGCATGTGCAAGAGAAATGCGGCCAATTTACGGTGACGTGGAAGAGAGGAAAGACACCAGGGGAATAACTACCCTGACTCCATTCTCTTTTCACTCTTCACATTTTGCAGGTTCCTCCCATGACTGACAACTTAGAAGCCAGAGGTCAAGGGAGCCTATCAATGCACTCCATGCAAATATGTCCCGGGAACAGGACAGAACAAGATGTAAAAGAGTAGAACTCTATCTAGAGGAGCAAAATGAAGGTATCTAGCACATTGACATTAATAAAATATGTACAACGTCATTATAATGTGTCAAATTTGTACAGAAAAATAATCATAAAATATTCATTGTCATAGTCAACTACCGGTGGTGTTTTATGCCAGCTGCACTTTAACTAGCTTGCTAACTGGAAGATTTGAGTGAAAGTTTTTTTTTTTTTTGAGAGAGAGTGAGAGGTTCAGGAAACATCTGAAGGGGAATGTGCAAGTGATGCCTGAAAGGTACTGGCAGAAGATACATGGTATGTTCTTTTAAGCCAATAGAAAGCTTAATCCTGTGAGGGAAACATACACCATATGAGTAAGAATTACTCTAAGAATGAGGGAGCTGGGATACTTAGCTTCCTGAACTGCTGAGTGTTATCTGCCCCTGTAGGCAAAGGTCCTTCCTAGAGTCTAGAAAAAAAGACTCCAGGCAGCTAGATGCACAAATTGGCCATTGGATGTTGGCCAAAGCAAAAAGGAAGACCTGAAAGGTAAGGAAAGGACATTACTGGTGTCTATACTTCTGGTCAACATGCCACAAGTACAAATGCACCAGTTACAGTGTTAAGCATGACTGCTTAGATTTCTAATCAGCTTTTGAGGATACCAGTATGGAAAGTGTTCTTAAAAATCCCATCTTATTGTAGTGATAGCAAAGATCATTATGTCTGTTATTATTTCAAGCAATTAAAAAACTGTTTTGTAATTATTTGAGTCACATTTCTTTTTTAACATTTTTGAGAGTCTGTAATTTTAGAATAAACACTCTCAGATACATCACTTGCCATATTTTGACACATTAGAGTTACATAATCTATCAATGTGCCAGAGTGAATTTGGTTTTGTGAAGACCTCAGAAGAAAAGTGTACCTGCAATCTCCATATCTAAATCTGAATAGATGAAAATGTCCCATTGATTAGGAAATGTGCAGCTCTGCTGTGTTTATATTTATTTGTTTTAAATGCAGGCTCATGAATGCCTACATATGTAAAACTGTACAACTGCACTACTGTACTAGGGCTTCTCTGTGCTCAACTCAATCCCAGGTAGGGTTGAAAAGTGGCTTGAGACTCATGCCGTTGCTCTCATGAGACAGCACATACATGTCTAACATGTTTTATCACGTCTCATAAGACTAAAGTTTGTTTAATGCTTTTTTTTTTACATGCTTGCATGTTTGTTTTTGGACTTTTAAGTTATAATAGTGAGTTTTGATTGATTTTTTTCCTAGTATTGTATTTTAAGGATGTATTTTTTCAGGTGAGTTGAAAATCTTGCCATTGTTTAATTGCTCAACTAATACTTGTTGAGTGCATAATATGTGGAGGAAACTGGTCTAGTGCTTGGGAGTCCTCAGTGAACAAAAGTGACCTACTGCTTATGTTTAAGCAAGAAGGGCAAGTCAGTAAATCATAAACACATATAATACATTGAAAGAAGTACATGCTGTAGAAAAGCAATGACATAAAGCAAAGGATATTGAAAATGCTAGCATCAGGGAGCAGGGTGTAGTATTAAAAGGTCAGACTGGGTCTCATTGCAAAAGGTAGATTTGAGCAAAGACATCAAAGGTATAAGGAAATTAGACCTGTGAACATAAAGGGAAAAAACATTTTAGGCAGAGGTAATAAATAATTTAGAGACTGAGAGACAGGCTTGTATCTGTAAAAAGTATAGTTGTTTTCTTGAGAGGAGACTGTGGGAAAGTATGAGTGGAACCTGGGAAATCAGTTAAGAAGTATTTCTATTAATCCAAGAAAGAGATATTAAGAACTTGGATTAATTAAAAATGAATACTGTTTGCTAGGGAAAAAAAAGAAATTTTAAAGAAAAATTGGCCCTTGGGTCAATTGAGTTGATCAGGCTTAATATGAAATAAGCATAGTGGCATTAGTTTATTTTCAGCTCATAGTGACCAATTTGACTGGGGTTTATAAAATGACAAGAGAGATCCAAATGCCTCATCTGCTTCCAAGTGTAATGGTGGCTGTTTCTCATTATGGTTCCCTTTTTAAGGTGATAAAAATCACCTAATTAGTTTGACTTAAAGGATTTTACAAACTCACAGACTTGGTTTTGTAACAAATTGAGTGTACAAAATGACTCTTATCTCGTTTCTCAAGCTGAGAAACAAACTAAAAACTTGTATGGGTATACAGCACTTTGCTGGGTTTTTAATTTTAATTTAAAATTTTTAGATCTTTTTTGTTATTGTTGCTGTTTCGATGTGTGCCCAACTTGATAGCGTATGCTAAGAAAGGCTAAGAAACCTATTTCAACCCAATAAGTCCCTCCTCAATGGGAGGGAGCATTTTGTACTGTATAGCAGAGAATAAATTCTGCTTATCAGCTGCTACAGGATATTTATAAAAGTTTACAAAGGATTGATACACAGAGAAATTCCCAATACATTCTAAAAATAATTCTATCAAAATGTAAAAGTAAAAACAAAAATTTGAAATAGATAAAAACACATCTAAATAATTATTGAATCTAATCTGAAATCATCTCAGTGATTTATGAAAGGATGATAATATTAACAATACTTATCATAACTGCAACTTTGGCCAAATAGTATGTGGAATAATAAGCATAAAAGTTTTCTCTAGTAAAAGACAATAAAGATAAATGTTAAAATATTGAATCGAGGCATTATATTAAAAGACAAAATAAAGCCTATTTAAAATGAGACAAAAAAAAAAGAGAAAGAAAGAAGTTTTATAAATAAAAAGTACTGTTGAAAAACAAACCCCGAGATCCAATAGGAACTTTTTTTAGCAGACAAATGAAGCACATACTAAAGCACATACACCACCAAATAGCCTGACAAAAAAAAAAGTACTAATATATAAATAAATAATGAAGGGTGTGTGTGTATGCGTGTGTGTGGTGTGAAGATACACAAAACATTACAAAATTATAACTGAGAAAGGAATTATAATAAAAAATATTGCTGAATTCAATAACTATTTAGACATGTACTTTATAATTAAGCTAACATTTTTCAAAATATGTATGACATGGATGATTTTCTAAGTACTACAGAAATAATTTTTTGATAAAAATTCTGAAGCAGCCAGTAATGAAGAAAATAATTAAGAAAGTTGCCAAGTAACTCATCTTCTAGTCCCCAAAGTTCCAAGCCTATATAATTTCATGGAGAAAATGTCATATTCTATTTAAAATAAGTCAGAAATATTCAGAAAGAACTTGCCAACATTCTTTTATAGGAGATATCATAGCACTTATTCCCAATCTTAACAATAATAAAACTAGAGCAATATCATCTGTGCCTATAGCCAGATAATCCATCAAAACAAAAAAATAGTAATAAATAAATGTAAAAGATGAGTCCAACCACAGTACTTTCCAAATCACCACACTTTATTGAAGGACATAAAATAAGAATTGAGTAAATGGAGAGACAAATCACATATTTTTATGGGAATCTTCACTATATTAAAGATGTTCATTCTTGTTAAATGAACTTATATTTTACTACAAAGTAGAGTAATTTTAGAAAATTACCCCAAATTACTATGAGACTACTTATAACTACAAAGGGATAAGAATTGTCAGAAAATATTAGAAGAAAAGAATAGTAATGGATAGAGACTGACTTTAAAGGATCAAAATATATTATAATAAGTGTAAAGGTATGCTCTTGGCGTCATAATAAATCAACTAATCAGAATTGAAAATGGAAATACAGATAATTAAATTTCTATTTGTGTCAACTTTTCCATATAAAATAGATAACATTTAAAACTTGTGGTTGAAAAAGAAATCATTCAATAAATGGAGACAGGACTGTCAGCCTGGTATTTTGGGGGGTAAATATAATTAAATTACTACTTTATATACCACTACAAAATATATTTGAAATTGAAATAGATTAAATATATAATCAAAACTTAAACATATTAGAAAATATTTAGACAACTAATGAAAGATCTTTAGCTTCTAATCTATATGGGGAAAGACTAATCGGTTTCACAATATTAAAATAAAAATTTTCATGTAAAGAATAAATATAATACACAAAGTAAACTCAAAATATACAATTCTGGAAAACATATTTGCTACATGTTTAATAGAGGATTCATATTTTATTCTAATAGTTGCAATATTTTTTCCCCTAAATCTCCCCACAACTTTGGGGCAGACCTTCCTAATCAGTGTACTATGGAGCTCTGATGTGTCATGATGGGTTTACCAGTGGACTGAGATACTGATTTCCTAGGACACAGCAGGTTCTGAAATAGCCAGCTGCAAAAAGTTTTATATTCTACCCTAGTGGGTCACAAGAGTGTTATGGATTCTTTGTGTGCCATTATGTGAACAAGAGTAAGGAATACTGCAGGTTAGAAAATACTGCTCACAGTCTGCCATTTATAGCTCTAAGAAACACATGATTTTGTCTCCTTGACCAAGGTTTGTGTCAACTTCGGAATCAAACTGAGCCAAAATCACATTCTCTTTTGTGGAAATTTGGAATTGAGAATTAGAGATTAAGCCAAGCAAAAAATATCAAGTACTCACAAGCTATAGGACTATTCAGAGTTGAAGCCAAAATTTATATCTTGGCAACCATAACCATAAAGAGCTGAATCTTTGATTTGTGAGAAAAGGCAATATTCTGAAGCCAGACTGCCTAATTTTGAATCTGGTCTCTACAACTTGTGACAGGTATAACCTTAAATAAAATACTTCATTCCTCAGTTTCCTCATCTTTGGGGATCATAATAGTTCCTACCTCATAGGATGGTTGTGAGGATTAAATAAATTGTTTATGAAAATAATGAAAATGTGCCTAGCAACATTTTAAACCATAAGTATTTCTACTATAATGTTATTATTACCATTGTAGGTGGAGAAGCAAAAACTTGCCAAGAAAATTAATCTCCAGAGAGCAAAAATGGAAAGATATACACAAAAACGAGACTCTTACACTGTGAGAGACTTCTTGAAGTCTTATAAGTTCTGTTAAGTGTCCAGTGAAACAATAGGCTAATACATTGAATTTGTCACTATAGTAACAACTTCTCCTTTCTCTACCATCTACAGAAAACCTATTTGAGCCAAATTGAATAGATTTCTACTTCTTATATTGGAGAATGCTGGTAATTTTACAAATCAATTAAAAAAATATGAGCCCTGTGCCCACCTCTAATGTACATGCTCAGCAAAGGGAGGATATTATACATATATATAGGTTGATAACATTTAATAAAAGCAACGAAAAATAATAATGCCATCTTACTTTTTATTTTATTTTTGAGATGGAGTCTCACCCTGTCGCCTAAGCTGGAGTGCAGTGGCCTGATCTTGGCTTACTGGAACCTCTGCCTCCCAGGTTCAAGCAATTCTCCTACCTCAACCTTCCAGGTAGCTGAGATTACAGGCACCTGACACCACGCCCAGCTAATTTTTGCATTTTTAGTAGAGACAGGGTTTCACCACGTTGGCCAGGCTGGTTTTGAACTCCTGACCTCGGGCAATCCACCTGCCTCGGCCTCCCAAAGTGCTGTGATTACATGCGTGAGCCACTGCACCTGGCAGCCATCTTACTTTTTAAATATCAATTTGGAAAACAATCTAGAGACTAATACTTATGGTGATTTGGGGATAAAGATTAACGCACAAATACAGCATTTTCTTACCAGATAATTCCACTTGTGGGGAATCACTCCAGAGAAATAAGATGCTCAGAAGAGGCTAAACGAGAATAATCATTATGGTATCATTTATAAAGTAAAACACTAGAATATTAAAAGCCATTGAATTAAAAAATTATGATACAGTTATTCTGTGACTATTTTGCAGCTTTTAAATATGATACTCTTATTTGTAAATAATTTAGTATGCTTTCAAAGGCAAACCTGATCTTATAAGGCCGTTGAAAAATATATTTCTCTGATTTTTTGTGAATACATATGTGCAAACATCCACATACACACATTCATGAATACACATGCATACATATGAATATCAAATTTATACATTTAAACATATATATAAGATATATACATACATATATTTGAGTATGTGGGTGTTTGCACATTATGTGTATTTACATAGAGAATAATTTTGTAAAAGCATATACCAAGGGTTGGTAAACTACTTATTTTAGTCCAAATTCAGCCTCACTACCTGATTTTGCAAATATTGAAACACAGTCATATTCATTTGTTTATGTATTGTCTTCAGCTGCTTTCATAATACAGAGGCAAAGTTAAGTTGTTGAGACAGAGATTGAATGCCTGCAAAACAGGAAAGTATTTACTGTCTGGCCCTTTGGCAAACAGAAAATGTTTGCTAACCTGTGTATAAGCCAAAATGTTGTGACTATGGTGATGGGATTCTAAATGATTAACTACTTTTCTTTTTGCTTATGTATAATACAATTTATATGTGGATGATTTTCTTGGGTAATAACTTTTAAAAATGAAGAATGATAACTAGCTAACTATCATTCATTTAGAATGAGAAAGACTTCGCTATAATTTAATTTTTACAAAACCGAAAAAATTTCTGCTTGGTTTTATACATATACTAATTCACAAGGAAAATGTGTTTTGGAGTTTTACAACCATATGTGTCATGTAAACAGCTACAGCAGCAACAACAAAACTTTGTAGTTCCAGCTTCGTATGTTTAATAGAAGTAGCATTTGCAAAGAATTCATGGAGATGTGTTTTTAAGTAACAGAATATATATTATCTTAGTTCTATTTAAAATACTTTTGTTTTCAGGCTGCCTTTCTTGGATTGCTTTTAATGCTTGTGAGAGAGTTGCCTCTGAAGTCAAGATGTTTTTGAGGTTGCTATCTATAGAAGCTTTCTTTTCGAAGAGATTAGGATTTTACCCAGACACCAAAAGATCTGAGATGGCAACTTGAAGAGTTTTATATTATAGCATTGCCTGGCAAAAGAAAATAGATACTAGCCAAGAATAGCATCTGGTTGATTTGGGCTAGATTATGCTTGTTAGTTACATCAATTACTCTTGTTCCAAATCCTTTCTAAGTGGTCATGCTGTCTTTTCTTAAATTCCTAAGAGAGGCTTTCCAATGGGAAGAAGACGGACTGATAGCCTAATGTTCCATGTGGTTATTATACTCCTCATTATGAACAATGAGTAGTCAGATTGCAATAATCTCATGTGAGTTTTGAGAGTGATTTCATTTTTCTGCGTGTTTGAGAATTGAGGAGGGGAGGATCAATCCCTGGGGCTGGAGTTAACCACAGTCTTAAGTGTTCCTGATCAGTAAGATATAGTTAGTGCACAGGGGAAACAATGTGCTTTCATTCCAGAATGTAAAATTAAGATCATTTTTCTAGAGTTATCATTATCATAGTTCATGAGTAAAAGTTTCTAGCACCCACTATAAACCACTAGCATACTACCCCTATTTAATGATAATCAGTGAATTATTTCATACAACTGGAGATTGTAGTTACAGAAAAAAGAGCAAACATTGAAAAAAAGATTTTGGGGGAAGGAATGAATCGTAGTTTATATGTCAAATTGTATTAAGGGAGAGGCTGAATCTCATAAAAATAAGCAATACCATCATTGTAGGCCTATATTGCAAAACAGATTTTGTTTCTAAATACAACCTGTTGAGGAGGAGTGTTCAATTGGCAGAGGGTATTGGAGGTGGTTGTTAGGCTCCTTCCAGGCTGTCTGAGAAAGCTAATTAATTAGTGATACTTCCAGGGTTTAAGAGGAAGGATTGCACATGAAATATGTCTTTGCTATCTTTCCATGGAGGTAAAATTTGCAGTGAGTCAAAGAGAATTTCCATGGCTTAGATTATATGTAACTCTTAGGACTAGCCTCACTCTTGAACCAATTTGTTTTCTTTGCTCCACAAGCAATCATGTGATGACTAATATTGGCTTCTCAAGTACTAACTTGCTTGGAGAAGTGATGCTACAGGAAGAAAATATAAAGCATTCTGTTCCACAAGAATAAATTACTCACCTACCAAAATCTAAAGAATAAAAGTAATCAGGGTGTTCTGTTCACTGATGTCATGGATCAGAGGACAATTTTTAATAATTCTGTTTGGTCCTAACCTGCTCAGGTAATGAAGCTTTTTATTTCTTCATCCAACTCTCCAGGCGACAAGTGGACTGATGGCCAGAGCATTTCTTCCTTCAAACTTTCATCGTGGCTCAAATACGGATAGAAGTATTTTGACACTGACTCATGTCCCTCCATGGGACAATGAAACTCAATTACTCCCTCCAATATGGGACTAGATGAGCAACCTGAGACAGGTCCATCCGGTACTAAGGGAAATGAAAACCTTACTACAGGGCAATTGGTCAGTGATGCTTTCAGGGAAAGATTTTTACCAAAAGGGAGAAATGTGAAAGTTGTCAGAATCAAGATGGAGCCACTTGTGTTAACAACAACAACAACTCTGACAATTAGAGTAAGAAAAGGTCATGAAGAGAGGGTTCTCACCTAACAACAGAAACTATTACAAAAGACTCTACTGAAACCACAACATTGCACAAAGACAACTGCAACTTTAAACAAAAAATACTTCTGTGAGGAAGCTGGGCCTGGTTGTTCGTACTGTAGACTTTGGGAAGCTGTGGGAAGATCACTTGAGCCCAGGAGTTTGAGACCAGCCTGGGCAACAAAGTGAGATCCTGCCTCTTAAAACAACAATAACGACAACAAAATACACCTTTTGTGAGGACATCTCTGTCCAGCAACTGCTTTTACAGCTTCAAACTGGCATTACTCTTGTTATTGACCTTTATAGCCAAGGATATTTATCTCAAAGCAATTATCTAATTCTTCTACTTTTTGTTTTCCTGTCTCTAAATATGCACATAGTTTGCTATGGTACATGCATTTTCATTGTAATGACCTATTTTCTTTCAGAGATCTTGTCTGTTATTAATGTTGACATTCCTAACATTTTTTTTTTTTTGAGATGGAGTTTCATTCTTGTTGTCCAGGACAGAGTGCAATGGTGTGATCTCAGCTCACTACAACCTTTGCCTCCCAGGTTCAAGTGATTCTCCTGCCTCTTCCTCCCAAGCAGCTGGGATAACAGGCATGCACCACCATGCCTGGCTAATTTTGTATTTTTAGTAGAGATGGTGTTTCTCCATGTTGGTCAAGCTGGTCTTGACTTCTCAACCTCAGGTGATCTGCCTGCCTCAGCCTCCCAAACTGCTGGGATTACAGGCATAAGCCACTGCGCCTGGCCCCTAACTTCTTAATACATAAAGCTGCTAAGTATTTCTTTTGACTTAAGATTTAAATGAAGCAACTAGTGAAGACACTAAAGGGCACCATGAAACAAGAGAGATTGGAGATTCCGCACATCTGCATTACATTAACAGTCTCATTTACACCTTTTTCTTTGATGTAAATCTGTCTAGCATTGGTATCATTCCTAGAGTTCCAGCAATCTAATCATCAACAAAGTTAAGTCTCTGAGGCATGGTCAATTAGGTAGCATCATTCAGATTTCACACTGTCTGGCTGCCCCTGATAAGACTGTTTGGTAGCCTGTCCTATTTCTATAAAACCCTACCGTGACCTTCAGCACCCAGCACAGTACTCTCTCAATAAGTACTTTTTGGAACACATATATTTGTTATATAATATAGCTTATATAGATAAAGAAGATCTAGGATGTGTGTGATCAGTAATTTGTTCTTTATAACAAAGAAAGTTTTTGCTTTCTAATTTTCTATTATTACTCTACTGATGTAAAAGACAGAAGAGACAGTGTTCCCTCTCCATCATTAACCTTTGTTTTTTTTTTTTCCTTGTGAGCAAGATGTGTCCGTCCTTGTGGCTAAGACCAGCTTAACTGCCACAGGAGTTTTGCTTACTATTGTGGAGTGCAGAACTGGACAGGATCTTAGATACTGATAAGGTTCCTCCCTTCATTTATTTTTTAGAAAGACCTTAAAAAAGTGAGTAGTTTTGCTTATGGCCACTTAGATTCCCACTTTCAGAGCTGGAACATATACACAGCTCTGATTTCCAGTTTGCTAATCGTTCAATTACACCGCCATTGGTTTCTAAGTGAAATTTAAGCTTATTTCAGTCTTTTCAAAATTCTTGCAGTTCATCAGCCATAATTTTGTTCCTACAATTTGAAGCAGCTTATTGCTTCATGTTTGAGAGGAAGCCACTATTTCATCCCAAAGATGGTTCTTTTGTAATGGCAGGCTAACAAACTTTTCACTTTGAGTTTAGGAAGTGCTTGTGAAAGAGGGGCGCTGTGTGCCATAAATATAAATGGTTATATTCTACTAAAACAAGCTATAGCATATCACATCTGATATTTTTCGTGAGTCTGCATATAGATAGTATGAATTAGGAAATGCACTGTTTTTGAACTCTACAGCTGTTCATAAAATTGTCACAGAAATTTGCATTTAAAATATACATATAGGGAATTTGCACACATTTATAGAGCTCTCTGGAATCTTAAGGGGTAGAATTTAATACCTGCCTGCAAATACTTGGTTATATGCTGGAAAAGAATGGATAGCTGATATATGTGTGCCTTATTAATTTGGGCTACATGAGCTTTAATAATGGACAAATCCTTGAAATTGATATAGTAATTCTAAAAATATGAGATAACATTATACTTTTTTTCTTACAATATAGCAAAGTTAATAAAATATAATGGGGTTAAGGCGATTTCTATGATTCCACAGTTTTAAAAATCGAAATTTAAATGAAAAGTCAGCAAATGTATGAAATTGAATTGTTTAAATAAAATAAATTATTTACATAAGGCATCTGGATTTAACTTAGCTTTTGTAGGCTGTGAACTTTTGCACATTTAAAACTTATGGAACTGACTTCATTATTCCAAAGTGAATTTGATTTTAATTAGTTACTTTCATTGCATTTGCATGGATATAAAGATGGAAACAATACAAACTAAAAAATACAAGAGGGAGAAGAGAGGAAGGAGAAGCAAGTGTTGAAAAGCTACGTAATGGATTCTATGCTTACTACCTAGGTGAGGAACTCATTCACACACCAAACCTCCAAACCTCAGCATCATGCAATGTAGCTTTGTAACAATCCTGCATGTGTACTCCTGATTCTAAAATAAAAGTTGAAAATAAGTAGAGAAATAGTTAATTTTTGCTAGAAATTTGTTTTGTATTTTAAAAGTAGTGCATATTTATTGTGGATAATTTAGAAAATATATTAAAAAGAACCCTAAAATAAAAATGATTGCTTTTGCAATTCCACCATCCAGAGACAGTTTTCATAAACACTTTTGTGTATCTTTTCTGGATAAGTTTCAGTGAGAATATAAACTTCCAAAACTTCATGGTTAAAAGTTATGTTGTATTATATTGAATCAATAAGCCACGGTTAAACTTTTTCTTCTTTTGAGGCATAGAATGTTTCTGTTTTTCACTGGTATTAACAATTTCGATAAATATTTTTATGCTTGTTCATTTGCACACACCTTTATCATTATTTGCTTAGGATAGATTCCCAGGATTAGATTTTTTAGATTAAAAGATTTGTATATTAGTAAATTCTTGGATAAACATTTATATATTACCCTTCAAAAAGACTATATCAAATATACCAAAGATGCTTTCTTCCTCTACATGACCTAAAACTCTGAATATCTGCTCACATCTTTGCTGGTGTGATAGAGAGGTAACCATGAAGTTTGACTTTTTGTTTTAAATCACTTAAAATTTATATTTTCTTCTTAAAATATTTTTAAAATTCAAAATGGAGTATTTAAAATTAATATTTGAATTAAAAAATCAAGATTCAGAGATTAATATTCAAAATCTATAAGGAACTCCAACAACTCAATAGCAGATAAAACAAACTGATTTTAAAATGGTCTAAGGCAGTGGTCCCTGCCTCAGAAATTTGGAATTTAGAAATGTGAAAGACAATTTTTTCATGAATGGGTCTGGGAGGGGAATGGTTTCAGGATGAAACTGTTTCATCTCAGATCATCAGACATTAGTTAGATTCTCATAAGGTGGGTGCAACCCGGATCCCTCACAAGCACAGTTCACAATAGGATCCACACTCCTATGAGAATCTAATGCCAGGGCTGATCTGACAGGAGACAGAGCTCAGGTGGTGATGCTCCTTCACCTGCTGCTCACCTCCTGCTGTGTGGCCCAGTTTCTAACAGGCCTCGGACCAGTACCTGTCTGCAGCCCAGAGGTTCCTGACCCCTGGGCTAAGGAACTGAATGGATCTTTCTCCAAGGGAGACTACAAATGGCCAACAGGTTTTTGAAAAAAAGGAAACATCACTAATGACTAGGGAAATGCAAATCAAAACCATAATAAGACAGCACTTCATTCTCGTTATGATGGCTATTACCAAATAATTTTTTTTAAAGTAATTGCTGGTGAAGATGTGGAGAAATTGGAATCCTTATACACCATTGGTGGGAATGTAAATTGATGCAACCAATATGGAAAACAGTATGGAGGTCCTTCAAAAACTTAGAAATACTATATGATCCAGCAATCCCACTTCTGGATACATATGCAAAAGAAATGAAATCGATATCTTGAAGGGATATCTACACTATTATGTTCATTTCAGCATTATTTACACTAATCAAGACATGGAAGCAATCTAAATCTCCATCTGTAGTTGAATTAATAAAGAAAGTGTGATTTATAAACATAAAGGAATATCATTTAAAAGGAAGTCCTGCCATTTGTCACATGTATGAACTTGGAGGACATTCTGCTAAGTGAAAAAAGCCAGACACAGACAGACTAATACTACACGGTATCACTTATATGGGGAAACTAACATAGTTAAACTCATAAAAACAGAGAATGAAATCGTGGTTGCCAGGAGCTAGGGAAAGGGAGAAGTTAAGAGATATTAGTCAAAAGCTACAAAGTTTTGGTTATAAAAGATGAATAAGCCCTGGAGATCTACTGTGAAGCATGGTGCTTATAATTAGCAATACTATATTGCATACTTAAAGATTTGCCGTGAAGGTAGATCTCATGTTAAGTGTTCTTATCACAAATGATAATATGTCAGGAGAAAACTTTTAAAGGTGATAGATAGGATTATGTATACATTGTGGTGATGGTTTCATAGGTGTCTACTTATCTCCAAACTCATCACGTAGCATACATCAAATAGGTATAGCTTTTTGTATGTCAATCACATGTAAGTAAAGTTTTTTATAAATGTACAGAGCTTAGAATAACAATATTTATGTGATGAAAAATACAAAAGCTATCAGTTATTTTGGTTATAGTGATGCCATCATATGTTTGTGTATATGTGTACATGACATAAAATTTTACATGTCAAGCTGATGTTTCCCTTGTTTGCCTAAATCCTATTTCTCCACTTTCTTGTCCAGATACAGCCATACGTCACAAATTCACAGTACATCACTCCAGTCCATATTTTAATTCCAGGTGGTGAGTTTTTTTTTTTTACTTTAGATTTTAAATAATGAACATGTAGTTAGACACAATTCTAAATTTTACTAGTTTTTTGGTATTAATGCTTCTTATATCCAAACTTTTAATTTTTCATCAAGTTAGATTTCATCCTTAGGTAATTCTATTAGAGGGAAAGAGCTGAGATAGAAAATGGAGTTTAGGCTCAAGGTTGAATGAAAAAGATCACTTGGATAGTTCAGGCTTATTTTAACTTGATTTTACCCTGAAGTAGCAAATAAGCAGTGCACAGAATACAAATAAGTCAAGAATCTAAGTGGAGAGATGCAGCACCCTGGGTTCTTTTTCATATTTCACACAAGCTTTTCCTAAGTTCAGTGGTCTTTATAGCCCACGGGGAATGAAATGCTCTCCAGACAGAAAGATCATAGAAAGCTAGATTCTTTGTTATTTTTACTATGAAAATCATCAGCACCCAAAAAACTTTGCCATTATTTTGGGGTACCCAATGTCTATCCTCTCATGTTCCTTAGTAAGAGAATCTCAATTTTACTTGGGTTGACAACGTTTCAGGTTAAACATACACTTTTCAATCTCCTTTGATGTTATAGATGAAACAGCTTCAGCTAATGGGAGTGGAGAAGACAAAATTTACTTGAAGGGCTTTGGAAAAACTCTTTGTAAAAGCATTTGATTCAGCTGCCGTGTATCTCTTGGTCCTGGACTTTAGGCAGGCATCTGATAGCATAAAAAGAACAAGGGTCACAACCTAAGGGTAGCATATTGAGAAGCTAGAAGTATTTCTAGATGTCTTTCGTGTAAAAGAAGTTAAAAAAAGATGCTTTTGGGGGTGAGATGTAAAAAGAAGTCAAAAAGAAGAGAGGAGAGGAAGGGAAGGAACAGGAGACAGGGGAAGGAAGAAGAGAGAGAGACTAATTTGCATAAGCCACTATTTTGGAGATATCTGTTACTAGCAAGTGAACACAATTTATAATTGGGACAGCCTTATAAATTAGTAAATCTACAACTCAGGAAATACCATGTGGGGTGGTCATACCACCCAGAAGAAATGTCTCCTTTTCTCTGGGCCTTAAAACTTTTATTTTGCTAGCTCTGCTGCAAGGACATTCCCCTTGCTTGCATTTGCACTGCAAGGCCCAGGTGTTTTACTGGAACTTATCTCCAGGGGCTTTCTGTGAACAATGTGACTCCTGTCCAGCATAGAATATCCTGTAGTAGAATGTTTGAGTGGCTGCAGGTTTGGACATGTCTTTATTTAGACTAATTACTTGAACAATCTGAACAATTGATTAAGTAGGTATTGAATAATTATAGCTTCAAAAATTACTTTCATAAACATTATTAAAGACACTACAGTACTTCATTCAATGTTTTCTTACAACCAGTGTTATCGTTGAGACATCTGCTTCCAGCCTGATTATTAGCTTGTGAAAATTATTTAGCATTTTTCATCATCCATGTTATTTTGAAGTTTTGTTTTAATGTTTCTATGTATATACACATATAACTGTATATATATTTATATATATATTTTTTTTAGATTTATATTTTCATCATGGATACAAAGTACACATGATGTACAAAGTACACTACTAGAGTAATGGGTGCACCAAACTCTCAGAAAATATATATATATACATATATATATGGAAAATATATACAGGTATATATACCTAGGTGTGTATATATACACTGTGTGTGTGTGTGTGTGTGTGTGTGTGTGTGTGTTTCTAACACTTAGTGGCTGATTTTATAGGACATATGTGTTTCTTTAATGCTTGTATATTTTATTTCATAATTTCTTTCTGTATTTCCTCTCTGTTCATTCTCTGTTTTCTTTGTCAGAACTTATAAAGCAAGCTTCAGTGTCTTTTAATTTTTCTAATTTCCCATGTCTTTTTCCTGTATCACAGAATTCTATAATTCCTTGGCCTTCTCTTCCATTTGACTAATGAGTTCTCAAATGCACATATTCATTCATCTATTGACTCCAACTGTTGAATTTATTTCCAAATCACATATTTTTATTGCCAAGATGTGTAATTTGCATTTCTAAAATAATTTCTTGTGTTATGGTTATGCTGTCCTCTCCCACATTTCTGAGTTTTTTTCAATTATCCTAATCTTTACATATCCTTTTGCTTGCTCTCTTCACTCAGCTTTCTTCTCAGCTGCTATTATTATTAATTTTCAAGAGTGGCATCATTCTTTCTTGAAACCTTATGTAACACATTTGATATTTCCTGTGTGTGCTCATTCTGCATTTAGGATTCCCAGTTGGCCTATCTGATTATCTTATTGGTTTACAGTAGTCTCTGCATGCAATAAGGAGGGAGCAGATCTGCTCAGCAGATGAGGTTGAGGCTTCCCAGTTACATTACTTTTCTATTGCTGTGTAATCAGTTATCGCAAATGTAGTGACTTCAATCAATACTCATAATTACTTCATAGTTCTTTAGGACAGAAATCCACATGAACGTGGATTTTCTGCTCAAAGTTTCACAAGATCAAACTTGAAGAGTCAACTGGGCTTGGCTCATATGTTTAGGCTCAGGGGAAGAATAGGCTTCAAACTAATTCAGGTTGTTGTAGAATCTGCTTCCTGCGCCTATAGGTCTAAGGTTTTTGCTTCAGAGATTCTCACATGCTTTCTCACAAAACCTTCTCTACCTTCAAATCAGGAAGGGTAGAGAGTCTTTTCACATCTTTCTAGCTTGCCTTTCTCCTGCCAGCCAGGAAATGGTTTTGGCTTTTTAAGGGCTCATGTGATTACAGTTAGACCTCTCTGGATAATCTAGAATAATCTCTCCATTTTAAGGTCAATTGTGCTATGTCACCCATATTTATAGCCACACAATTTACAATTGCAAAAATATGCAACAAGCCAAAATGTCTATCAATCAACTAGTGGATAAAGAAAATGTGGTATATGTATACCATGGAGTACTACTCATCCATAAAAAGGAATGAAATAATGGCTTTCACAGCATTTTGGATGGAATTGGAGGCTATTATACTAAGTGAAGTAACTCAGGAATGGAAAACCAAACATCGTTATGTTCTCACTCATATGCAGCAGCTAAGCTATGAGGAAGCAAATATATAAGAATGATACATTGGACCTTTAGAACTTGGGGGAAAGGGCAGGGGGTAGCGAGGAATAAAAGACTGCACACAGGGTACAATGTACCTGCTAGCGTGATGGGTGCACCAAACTCTTAGAAATCACCACTAAAGAACTTATTCATGTAACCAAGCACCAGCTGTTCCTTCAAAACCTATTGATATGAAAAAATAATTTTTAAAGAGTTGTGCTATTTAACATAGCATGATCACAGGAGTGATATCCCATCATATCACAGGTTCTGGTGATGAGTGTGGAATATTGGGGGGACATTTTTGGAATTTCTAGTGATCAGGGCAAAGCACCCATGCTCATTATTGCGATATGAAACAGATGCCTCTGCTTCCTGCTTCTTGGAACAAGGAGAGTGGGAGGAAGGGGAGATGGATCTTCACCCAACTATATTAATTAATACAATATCCAAACTAATAGCTAGATTTTGGGTGGCTCTAAGATTTGCTTCAGCTGTCCATTACCTCCAAGGTTGGAGAATTCCAGAAAACTATCCCACCATTTGTATTCATTCATTTCCATGCAAGTTTTGAACTTTAGTTTTATTCTCTTTCAACTTAAATCTATATGGTTTCTCTCTTTAAGAGATTTATTATAATGCTGGCCCACAGATGGCATCTTCATTTTCAGTATTCATACGCAGCATCTCTGGTTAGGATTATTGTCAGCTTCCATATGGCAAGTGAGTACTTTTCTATCATGAATTCATTTGATTTCCCACAATCCATTCTACAGAGTTGACCATCTCTCCCCCTTAAGATACTCTTCCTTCTCAGCTTTCCTTTAACCTCCCTGGCCATCTTTCTCAATTTCTTTGCTGTTCTACCTTTACTTAAATTCTAAATGTTGGAGCAGACATCTCAGTCTCCATTCTGGTATATCTTCTGGTATCAGAAGATGGTGATTAGTTTCTCCTTGGTGATTAGTTTCATGTCTGTAAATATGCATTACATGCTGATGATATAATACCTCTTCCTTATATTTAAGTTGTATATTTCTGTTGTCTACTCATTAGGCATTATATTAGCCTCTTCTGACTGTTATAACAAAATACTTAAGACTGGTAATTTATAAATTGCAAGAATGTATTGCCCATTGTTCTAAAGGCTGGGAAGTCCACAATCAGAGCATCAGCAGAACTGGCATCTGGTGAGGACTTAATTCTTTGCTTCATAGATAGTGCCTTCTTGCTGCTTTTTCATGTGGTGGAAGGAGTGATCAAGCTCTCTTAGGCTTCATTTATAAGAGAATTGGCCCCACTCATGAGGGCCCTCATGACCTAATCACTTCCTAAAAGCATCTCTCTTAATTGGGATTAAGTTTCAAAACATGAATTGTGGGGGGACACAAACATTTAGACTATAGTAGACCTTTCCAAAGTAATGTTCGAAAGTGAATTCCTGATTCTCCAGCTCCAACATGCTTGTCCCAGTAACTCTCCTCTCACTAGTGTCATTACCAACTAGTATGTGAGCAAATGGCTCTTGTAGTTCTCTAGCAATCATTCCATAATGTTATGTAAATGCATGTTGTTTGATGTAAGGCAAAGTTGTTTGAACTCAACTCTATTTGAAATTAATATTTTTACCTCGGGTTTTATTTAATATTTCTCCTCCCATCTTTGTGTCTTACTTCATAATACATTCTATAGATGCCATATGGTTTAATTGTGTATTTTGGATGAATTTGCAAATTTAGAAAAGAGTTTAGCCTGCTTGTATTTGTTGTCATTAATGCTATTATTGGTTCCTTGCAGCTTCTTATTTTGTCATCACTCTTCTTATTATTCTCTCCCTACTGCTTTGGAAATGTTGGGCTCTAATGGCTGCTGAGGAAGTGCATTGCATTTCTGCTCTTATTTTTTATTCCAGTCTCGGCGCCGTTTGAGGGTGAGGAGTGATAGTGTTAATACAGTTAGTTTTGTAATGTTTGGAGCTGCCAACAGAGTAGAAGGTAGAAGTAGAGTGGCACACTTGGGCAGGGTCATGTCTCCTTTTGGTTCTCTAGGTGTCTTCGATGCCTAAAACCCCCTAATTCGCAGTAGGCCCCAACAAGTCATTGTGGGCTGAATGAATAAATATAATAAGTTTATTTGTCTTTTTCTGCTACTAGAAAAGGCTCATGTGGCCTCTAGGAATGTCAGCTCTTAGCAATGGTGGCAAGATCCTTGTTCTTTTCCTAGATAAGCATGGTTATCTTTTCCCTGGTAAGTTTCACAATGTATACAAGTACACAAGAAAAAAGGAACACATGTATATATATTATTAAGTTGAAATTTTGCTCTAAATTCCCGTGCTTACCTCTAATAAATCACGACTATAACACTCTCCCTATTCTTCTTCCCTCCTTCCCTCACCCTGGAAAACCCTCCAAATCATATCCCAGGGTTTCTCATTTTGATGGAAGGTAGTAATGTGGAAATGCACATCCATAGAGGTAAGGCAAAAATTCCAAGGTTCTTGGTTTCTTTCATTACAATTTTACATCACCCTGAGCTAACTCTAATTTTTAACAAGAATGCTTACATCCTATTTTAAATTCTGTGATTGGCTTCTTTAAAAAAATATTATTCCTACATTTTTTCTTTACTTTTTTACTTCCTAGAAAATTTCAGTTTTATCTGGAAGATGAGAAATGGAGATAGGGAAAGAAGAAGAAGAAATATAAATCTTCGAGCTGCCACTCTTTCCTACAGGTGTTGCTGCGTGTCTGTTGTGTGTTGTCATCCACAGGATGCCTCTCTTATTTATCTGCCTAAAATGGTTTGCAGGCCCATGAGCCAGACTGGGACTGGTGGTAAGGCTGACCCTGCTAGCATCTTTGAATTAAAAAGCAAAGCAGCCAACAACAGTGAGCAACCTATATCCCCTAGAGCTCTTCTTTCAAACTCAGTTTTTTTAATTAATAACTTTTGGTTTACTCAATGAAAGAAAACTTGCAGCCTAGTCTGCATACATGCAAAATAAGGTGTCTATAGCAGATCATAAAGAACGTGGGAAAAAGGAAAAATAAAACAAGTATTAGGAAAAAAAACAAAATGAAACAAGATTCCCTCAGGAAAAAAAAAATCAAATAATTATTATAATTTTTTTAATTTGGGAAGTTTTATGTATTGGAAAGCTTCTTTCAAGGAAACTTTTCTGCAAGACCAAGCAATTTCTGTATTTTTCTTTGGTAAATTACAATTTGCATTGTCAAAAAATCATATGGTGGCTAATCTACTTTGCTTTAGGACAGTTAAAGAAAATGTATTTTACCATCACAATTCCAGTTAAGCCTTCATTTTATTTCTAAAAGTTTAAGGAAGGTCTAGTCTACCAGTTACAAAAATGAAAACCAGATAAATTGTAATATAAACATTACTTATACATTAGTTTATAAAAATAGATTTGAGTTTAGGAAAAGTTAATATTGATCAACTAGTAATTTTGACTTCAGTTAATTAGGAGTAATGAATTCCTTGATTTTTCAAGGCTTAGTTAACAATGTCAATTTAGGCCTTACAGGAAAAAATGTAAGAGACCCTTTAATTGACTTCTTTCCAACAAGGTAAGTTACTTACTATAAGAAATTCAGTCTTTACTGATAGCTTCAAAATAACATCCTACCATTATTATAAAGGACTTTCCTAAGAAGTGCTATTTCCCCAGTCTCATTTGCTGGAAGTCAACAAAAGTATCTAGCATTTTGTGTTCGTTTCCAACATCAGATCAAAACATCTTAACACAAAGTCAAATAATAATAATAAAGAAGAAAAAGAAGAAGAAAACCCTTAACTCTCCCCAGAGAAGAAAGAAGACAAGGTTCATTTCCAGAATAATTTTTTAGTAGTGCCATAAAGTGTCAATATCCTTCTTTAAGGAATATATTCAATCTAAATCTGAACATCTATCCCTTTGGATTTTCCATTTGCATCATTGCAAAGTAGTAGTATCTTTAATTTTAAAGCTGTTTAATAAGTCCCTACACAATTTACTTCAGAAATGAAATGATGTGGTTAAACACATCTCAATTCTTCAAATCCAAAGTCTATTATAAAAAATATTTTAATGTATGTATAAAATCTATTTAAAATCACATTTTCTGATGCCGATTAAATCATCTAATGATGGCCTAGAAATAATAAGACAAATGTGTGAAGGGATTTTAGAATTCTTTATTCCAGGGACAGAAAGGTCTATCATAATCCATCTCACAATGATGTTGACTGCTGCAATATGAAAAGAGCCAGACTCCAGACATGGAAAGGTGCCTTTCCAGGATTAGTATGCAGACAACTTATTAAAGAGATTTGTCAAAGAAGTAATGAATAAAGATCAATGAATTACCTGTTAATTTATAAATCCGTCCCTATAGGTCCTGAGAGCACAAGAGACGTAGCTTCATTCATAAGATTATAAAGCTCCCTGTTGCTGGAGAGAGATTTAAAGCCATTTTTCATCCATTCATTTTTGTTTATCATGGAGAGAAAAGATTTAGATGTTCAATCAAGATGAGAGGAAAAGCATTTGGGGAAAATTCAGTGATGTTTCAACAGTTTGATGACGTGTTTTCTGCCATGAAAGCAGTAGGAGTAATGCTGTCTGGCATCCCTGGCAAAATTTAATCACTCCACCACATAGCAGAGCCTCTGCGGTTTATCAGTCACAGTGGTGCTTTACAGGAAAAGGGCTTCTCTTCATTACAACCATGTAGTTGATAGTCTGTTGACATGTGCTTCAGGTTAGCTTTCATGATATGGTTTTAGGTAATACATAGCCATTTAACCTTCATTTTTATTAATGTTATATTATTATCAAGATGACCAGGGATAAAATGAAAGAATTTAAGACTATGTTGATCTTCTTGTAATTCCCCTTTGGAGATCACTGGGCAATGTTGCATCTTTTTGTCCTGGAGGGAAAGGCTGCCCCTACTCCTCACATTCTGAAGAAACTTATCTGAGGACACGGATGAGGCTTGCCTTTGTATTTATTTATTTTTTTTCATTCTGCTTCCTTGCAAGAGGAGGCTTAGGGCATGTCTTGCAAAGACCTGAGGATGTCCAGTGCCCAAGATAAGTGTTCCCTAGTCCCGTAGAGGCAGGTTTGAAATGGTCAGTAGCTCAAGCCTTTTACTATTTGCTACAGCTTTCACTGCAGTAGTGCAAAGTTGTGCATGGATTGTTGGGCATTTGTGGCTATAGTTTTAGAGTTTTTTTACTTGGCTTAAGAGCAACAGGGGCTGATGCTTTGGGCTCCAGAAGAACAGAATTTCTGACCTAAAACCTGACAGGGTCATTAACAATAACCAACTATGGCTTTGGCTGGGTCCACTAGAAGAATGATCCCTTGGGGGTCATTTCCAGGGGAGACAGCAATGTGGTGGTAAAATAAAAATGCTAGAGCCTTTTTCAAAAAAAATACATGTGTCTTTGTGTGTTTACTAAAACATATTTAAAATTTAAGAATCTTAGGACTCACATCAGGGAGGAATCTGCATTAACAAGTAGATATTTACTGAGCACATAATTTGATATTCAAAAATGAGTAAGGCAAAGTCGTTCCCTCCCTTGAACTTACTGTTTCACAGGGGAGATGGACACATAAGCAGATCATTTCCATTTAAATAAATGCGATAATAGATACAGTGCAGATAAAAGTAAGGGATTAGACAATTAACTGCTATGAGCATTTATTTTCTCATCTTTAGAGTGGGGCTCAGTAGCTCCAAACTACCACCGTGATGATAAAATGAAACAATAAATGTAAAGTACTAACCACTGCAGTTGAAAACTGAGTTTTCTCCTCTGTAAAATAATAGTGTTTTACATCTGGAAAATACTGTCATTTCTTGAGGTTTTGGTGAAGCCTGAGTGAGGCAATGTGTGTAAGCACTTAGTACAGTGCTTGGCACATGTGAAACACTCAAACTTGTTAGCTATTGATCTTGTTGCTGCCATTGCTGTTTTCATGGTGCAAACTCATGGCATCTGATTCAGTGTGTGACACATTTGTTGAGACAGGAGGGAGGCTGTCAAAGCAATCTTCCCAGAAAATACAATATGCAAGGTGGTTTGAAGAATGAAAAGCTGTCTGACAAGTGAAAAAGATGGGGAAGAGGCATTCAAGTGCATTCAATTCTCCCACACAACTTCTACCCGTAGGATTTATACAATGTCTTGTCTCTGAAGGTTGAACTCCTGGGTGAGCCAGTAGGACAGCCTTTAGATCCATGCCTGCACCTTTGCTGCTGTGAGTGTTGTGTGTAATTGTGCACAAATAACATACCCAAAGTTAGAAAACCAGAATTTTTATAACATTAAATCAGAACTATTAAATACAGGAAAAGAAAAAGAGAACAAAACTGTGCTTTAGTTAGTATTTGGGTTGTAAAATACAGAAATTCAATCAAGTTAGTTCAAATAAGGAGATATTTACCATGTGGAGGCATGCATATCAATAACGAAGTGAATTCAGGCCTGAAAAAAAGGTCTGACTTTTTAAACAGATTCATGTTTCACAGAGCTTAGCCAGAGCTAGATTGAAGACTGCATGGTATTTTTTTTTTGTTTTTGTTTTCTTACATGTCATGTATTTTTCTACCTGTCATGTATTTTCTACAATTACTCCAAAATTCTGCCATGCCATATCTTGGTATTGTTGGTGATGTTTTGTGTCTCCTATTATGTATTTTTGATGGTGCTTTTGTGAGATACTATCACAAAATCATGATGGTTCTGGGGGCTGCTAGTCATTTGACAATTTTAAACCTATTTTCTTATTCTCTAAAACTTTAATTGGTGCTTATTTTATTGCTGTATTATATGTGAATTTATTTGTAATTAGTTAAGCAAATCTGGGATAAATGTGGTGCAAGCAATTTTGATTAATTTTATCTAATTTGGTGCAATAGTAAAGATGGACTGCTTTCCAACAATTCAGCCATGGAAGGGACAATGTCAAGAATCTTCTGTTTAACTTAAGGGTGGTCCAAAGGCTGATCTACGTTTTATCATTACTTACTGTTATAAAAAAGCTAATGCTGAATTATAACCTATGATTCTGAAGATTCACAGTATACCTACTGTGGTGCATGTGTTCATTCACCCCACAACTTGGTAAGGGACCCTCAGTTGCACAGTATTAGCTTAGAAGAAAGAAGGATGTAAATTTGTGCAAATACTTTGAAAAACTGGGGAGATGACTATCTCTCTGCTTTCGGGGTTGCTGGTTTTAACAAGGGAAGTTCCAAGTACTCTTTTTGCTAATATTTTCATTAACATGTAGAAAAAGTTCACATTAAGCCATTTCTTTTCAGAAAGAAAGATTCCTCCAAACTTAGATTTAACACCCATTACTGTTTGGCAGTTCACACCTCTAGGCCAGAGAGTCATGTCTTACTCTATGTGACTACTAGAAATACATGTCTTCACCTAATCAAATAGTAGGCCCTCAATAGATATTTATTACATACATGAATCACAGAAAAGCGTGGACTCAATCCTTCTGAATTAATTCTTCTCTCTCTTTTTCATTCTTGATAGTATGAGGTAAACAACAACCCCCATAATGTTCTAGATAAAAAGACCAAATGGACCCTCAACTAACTATGGAAACCAGATTATGGTTATTTCTGCAAGTAAACCAGCTAGGAATAACTTTTTGTGGAATGCCGCCTTGGCAATTTAGCTCCTTTATGATGATTCCTCTTTCTCTCTCTTCCCTCATTCACAAGTGCATGATAATCACATTTACTCTATTCATTGAAAGTATACTTTCACATCCAAAAGTTACTGAGGACTTTCTTGAAATGGAGGGTATATAATGAAATGCTGTCTGCTCAGCCCATAAGCATTTCTGAAAAAAGGGAACCTAAGCAGTAATTTTGGATTATATTGCAATAGTTCATTCAGTTGATGGAATCAATATAGCTACTCTGGCAATAATAGGTTATTGGATTAATGATGAGTTTGAGTGTAATGTAACCAACTACCACAAAGGGGCATAAGCGTCTCTGAGTAGGTACAGTGGGCAACTGCACAACTTCAGGTGCTCCATAAGAGTCTCTTTGGTAGGAAAAACAAACACTAAATAAATCTGGATACTTACTAAGCTAAGTATCAAATGATACTAAATTATTGTTGCATGCATTACATTTCAGGATTTCAGAGCTAGAGTAACTGTGAAGCTGTGAGTAAATGATGTTCGATGTTGTCCATATTCTTGACCTTCCTTCCAGATTTAATCTGGGATTTCCTAGTTTTTGTAACCTAAAAGAACTAAATAATAAAACACCAGGCACTTTTGAATCGATATATAAATTTCTGTATACTGCTTCCTCCTCAAGGTGATCAACTCTAAGGCATGCATTGTGTGGGACATATAAATGGTTTATAGGCAGGTAACCTGATAGATTGCAAGATGCAACAGAGAACCAGAACAAAAGAACAACAGGCTTAAAGCTCTGAAAAGAAAAATGAATTTAATTCTTTTTATCTCCTGGTTATATACACATGCACATCCAAATTCCATTATGTTCTCATGAAGGGTTATTTACAACCAGAAATTTATACACTTAAAAATTATGTGTGATAATTTTTATATTTCTTAAATGAAAATAAAGACAAGGGCAATATTATTATGAAAGGTAACACAAAGGTAATAGGACAGAATTGTAGAACTGTGTCAGGAAAATGTATGTAATTTTTATTTAAAATCAATTACAATAGTTCTGTGGGGTAAGCATTGACCTGGAAAGATACTCAAAGAAGAGGAAATAATGCTAGTTAAGTACCTTGTAATGAGTGACTTCTGTGCAGTTTGCTAGCTGAGAAAACCACAATCTTAATTCAATGCTTTGTTGAAAGTCGGTATGGGTTATCTTCCTACCTAGAACAATTTCTGGGGTTGTTGTTTACTGTGTATCTTTATAGAAGAAGACGGAGAAAGAATAATTAACTTAGAATGATTGAAATGCTGCTTTTTAAAGATAAATTAATTCAATTGATAAACGATTATGAGGAGCTTCCTGTTTTCGCTGTGCTTAGTGCTGCAGACTAGGATAAAATCCCCAGCTGCCACGGAGTTAATGTTGTAGTTGGATGAGATAGTCAACAAAACGTAATTGAAATATATATTATATAACATTCTAAACAATGCCATGGAGAAAAATGAACCTGGCAAAACCCCTAGGGTGACAACTCATCAAGCAAGAGTGAAGGAGACTGTGTGAGAGGGAAAAGAGTACAATATAAGACTGGGAAGTTGTGTGAGGAGGGTGACATATCAAGGAGCAAGTGATGGGCACTTGCAGAGACACTGGCTACATTTTAACCTTTGGAAATAACAGCTGTTCTTCAGTCAAGACCCAAGGCAAATATAACTGGAGAATGGTTTTTACTGTGGTGAGATACAGGGTCTCAATTTTTTCATTTCTACTGAGACTATTGTTTCTCTGGCTATTTTTGCTTCATGCTTGCTTGCTTTTTTTTTTTTTTTTAACTTTTTTTTTAAGAGAAAAAAAGAAGAAGAATAAAAGAGAGAAAGAAAGAGAAAGGGAGTTTTTTTTAAGAGAAAGAAAGAAGAAGAATAAAAGAGAGAAAGAAAGAGAATGAGGAAGGGGGAGAGAGAACGAGAATCTTGTTCATGCTTTCTTAAACTGATTTATTTCTGGGTATTGGGGATATTATGACTAATGTTAGAGAATTAATCATCTCTGGAATTACTTCTAGTTTGTATTTTAATAATTTCCTCAGCATTCTATATTATTACTATTTTAGTAGACAAATTACAATTGTATAAGTTTAGAGGTGCGGTGTGGTGTTTTATATACATACGTAGATAATACAAAATAATTAAATGAAGCCAATGAACATATCCATACCCTCACTTTTTCAAAATCATTTTTTTTTTGTAGTGAGACCTGTGAAATTTGTACTCTTAGCTACTTTGGAAGTATTGACTATGGTCATTCTGCTGTGCAATTGTTCTCAAAAACATATCTTTATTTTCTAACTAAAATTTTGTACCCTTTGATCAACAACTTCTCAGTTCCTCCCTCCCACAACAAGTTTCTTGTAACCACTACTCTACTCTCTACTTCTATGAGTTCAACTTTGTTAGATTCCACATATAAGTGAGATGGTGCAGTATTTCTCTTTCTGTACTTGACTTATTTCATTTAGCATAATGTCTTCCAGGCTGAGCCACGTAATCACAAATGACATAATTTCTCTCTTTTTTGAGGCTGAATAATATTTCATTGTGTACATATACTACATTTTCTTTATTCATTCATCCATTGATGGACACTTAGGTTGATTCCATATTTGGCTATTGTGAATAATGCTGTAATAAATATGGGAATACAATGTAAATTTTGGGGCAATTTACATTCTCACTGACAGTATAAAAGGGTTCTACTTTTACTACGCCCTCATCCAATACTTGTTGTCATTAATCTTTTTTACAGTAGCCATTCTAACAGGTGTGAGGTGACATCTCACTGCAGTTTTAGTTTGCATTTCTCTAACGATTAGAGATGTTGAGCCATTTTTTTTATAAATATATGTGCCATTTGTATGTCTTTACTTGAAAAATGTCTGTTCAAGTTCTTTGCCCATTTTTAATTGGCTTATCTGTTTTCTTGCTATTTGGTTGTTTGAATTCCTTATATATTTTGTGGATTAACTCCTTATCAGATATTTGGTTTGCAAATATTTTCACCCATTCTGTGTATCATCTCTTCACTTAACAGCTTCATTTCCCTCATCATTTTTTACTTTTCGTCTATTGTGGCTTCCAAAAATATGCATTATTTGGGACTAAATCATTAAATCACATTTATAAAAGACATAAGATAAAATTTTCTTATGCATAAGGATGTGTTATGGGCCAAGGAACAAATTTTACTTCACTACTGATTTCTTCAGAATCCAAGAACAGTTAGAGTGATCCTTGTTAGGGAAATCTGGGAATACTTGCGATTTTGCTTTATAATATCACAATAATGGATCCATAAATCCCAATATTTTATTCTTCCTTTCTCAATTCTCCTTCCAGATAATTTATGAGTTATATAGACTGTTAAACAGGCTATCTTCATTTGAGTGAAAAAGTGGGAGAGATTTATAATAAGTGAATAAAAATATTTGATAAAATATATCTTTACACAGAAATAAACATGCATAATAAGATATTTTAATTTTTTTATATTAACATTAGCTTTTAATTAATGTAGCATCTGTTTCATGATACATATGATTGAAATCTGTTAAAAGCCACATTTTGGGATGACATTCTATTTTGTGACATGCTGAGGAAGAGACTGAAGTCAGAACTGCTGCTCTGAGGTTTTGGTTTTTCTGGCCAGCTGTTAAAGTTCTCTGCTTAACTGCAGTGGTAGAAAAGTCACTTATCTCCATGCTTGTGAGAAAAGTCACTTCCAGCTTGAATTCAGGGTAGAAACTACACCCAATGATGACATCTCAGTTAGAATACAATTAAGCCTCTCTTGTTTGTTGTGGCCACATTTTAATCATTTCATGCTCAGTATCTGAGCATTGGTCCGAGAAAATCAATGTACAACACAGCTTTTCTCATTTTCTACCCTACTGTACATGAACCGCCACTCTAGCTGCCACTCAGCATGGAGAGAACTGGTTTCATCATGAGTTTTCCCCACAGTATTTCTTTTCTTGGAGTTGAATGTATTTAAAGAACCAGGCAGTCAATTACAGACTCCTACCTAGAATGCTTTAATTGGAGAGCACAGTGCAAAAAATATAACACAACCTGTAAATGTCAAGCCATATTTTTAAATACATTTTGACATTAAAATCATGCAGATTTATACAATGCTTGACAAAGAGAGACAAGGGACAGCAGTTCCTTTTTATTTTGCTACAGTTAAGAAGGTCTTGGGTTCATACAGGGAGAAAAAAACAGGACTTAGCATTTGGAGTAAAAACTATATGGCAGGCAACATGCAATGCGTATGTACATGTTAGCTCATGTTTTATGGGTTAGGCTTTAGAGTCTAAAAGGTGGACATCATTTTGTTCACAGATAAAGTGGAAAAAAATGGATGACATACTGAAAAAAGAATGTTTGGCTTTTCATGTTATGTACAAAGAAAATTCAACTTCTTTTTCACCTAGGAGCTCATATTTTCTCTTCTATAACTAGCAAAAGTTTTTTTTTTTTCATTTTTACATAGTCTCTAATACCCAATAATAGTTTCATAAATAAACCAGTCAATTTTATTTTATTTTACTGTACCTGAAGAGAAGATGATTCCTCTGCTGTAATATCTAATCTACAGAGATAAATTCCCTTTTTCTTTTCTTGCAGAGAAACTTAGTAGTTATGACAATGGAGTAGATTTCTGCTATGCTGATCAAGTTGAAATAAAATGAAACCAAATGAAATATGTGACCCTTGTTTATAATCCAAGGCAAGGTGCCTAATCAGACCAAAAGTTTGCAACACAGCATAACTTTCTGTTTACAGAAATCCTCAGTGCTGAGAAAACAATTATGATCTTATAAATGGTAACTCTTAACTAATTCATGGGCTTTGTATTTAAAACCTTCTATCTGCAAAGATAACTGCAAATCAAACTATGTTTTTATGTGTGCCCATTAGTGTTTAGAATGCTGTAGCAGGCATAATTCTAAAAATTCCTCCAATGCTTTCAAGCTTCCAAATCCACAGAACTTAAAGAGAGTGATGAGATACCACTCCCATGATTGTTTTATGCTACATGGTACAGTTGACTTTAAAAACAGAAAGATTATTTTGGGATGTGTGATCTAAGCATGTGAAGGTGTAAAAAAAGAGAACTTTCACTGAATAGCAGTAGATGAGAAAGGCAAAAGTCAAAGATGTTTGAAAAATGCACTATTGATGGATGGAAGATAGAGGGACATCCCTGAAGTTGAGGAGAGCTGACGTCTGCTCTTGCAAGAACTCTGGGACCTTAAACATATGGCCATAAGGAATTTGATTCTGCCAAAAATCTGAATGACCCAAGAAGCAGATTTTTCATGTATCTGTACATAAAAGTCCAGCCAGCCAGCACCTTAATTAAGAACTTGTGATACTTAAGCAGAGAACCCTGTTGAGTCTGCCTCTTGTCTGACCAACTGAACTGAGGTTAATTAATGGATGTTGTTGTTTAAGCCACTAACTTTGGGCTAATTTGTTAGGCAGAAATAGAAAACTATCACAAATTCTTTTTTTTCCAACTCTTTGGTTGGCTGGATCAGTTTCTTTCCTTAAGTTGCTGGCCATGCAACTAAAGAGATAAGTACCACTTACTGGTTATTTTATCACTCTTTTTTATTTTGGGCACAGTGCTTATCACAATGTTAATCTGTAATAAGCTTATTTGTTGGTTTACCCCTGGGTAGTTTATAAAAATCTGTATAGAAAGGACCTTATTTTTCTTGCTATATCCCTCAGCCTAGTAGACCTAGGCTTTACTTGCTGAATTCGGTGAATAAACATTGCTTTCAGTAACTCAATATCTACCTTAAATAAATAACCTTCTGAATAATTTGAAGTATATTGAAGCATAGATTCTACTATTATGAGTTGTGTTGTAGTGTTTACCTATACATTTTAAATGTTTTGACAATTAAGTAGATTCCAAAAACCAATGATTATCTAGAGAGAGAATCTTGACTTTTTTAGTCAGATCTTTTCTTGACTTTTTTATATTTTCTTCCATAAATAATTTGGCTGTAACATGATATTTCCTTTTATTTATGTAGAAGGAGGATGTCCTTGTTTTTCTTGTCACTCCGCTCTATTAGATACATAATATACATGCAACATAAATGTTACAATTTATGAAAAATGGATAAACATACAAAGAGATGCTTACTTAAGAAATGATACATTGTGCTCCATTTAGGGCAGTGTTCAGAAAGAAAAAATCTTGGGTATTTGACTTCAAATAATATAAAATTACACAAATTTATATTTGAGACAAGCTGGAAACATTCTCCACCAAACTATAGAATGTTATGTCTTTCATAATGACTGTAAAAATTAAAAATATATCTTTTTAAATTTAGTAGATGGTGGGACTAACAAAACAGATACTGAAGGCTGAATGCCAGAGTAATGTAGAAGTCAGTGGTATAATAATTAGAGCACACAAAATTGAAATGACAGTTTCCATGAAGAGTACAAAGATGAGGGTTTGGGAATAAATAGACTCACTCATCATTTAATGTTTGCACTAGCAAACAGTCAGACTCCCTACTGGGTAAATGAGAGATCACTGGCCATGGAACATTCTGAACAAGGTCTCTAACATCACTCAGATCAGTTTGTTAATGTGTCACACACACAAAAAAATTACTTGGGAAATTTTCCTGAGAGCATGAAGTAATATGAAGAAAATTAGGACTAGGCAAGGTAGCTAAAACCTGTAATCCTAGCTAGCATTTGGGAGGCCAAGGTGGGAGGATCACCTGAGCCCAGGATCTCAAGACCAGCCTGAGCAACATGGTAAAATTTTGTTTAAAAATAAAATAAAGAAGAAGAAGAAGGAGAATAAGACAAAAATCATTGCTAACCATGGAAAAAAATAGTGCATAATCCAACTTTCAATATTATTTAGAAGAATTATCTCTAGTAGATCTATTGCTCTTTTCCCTCTCCATTTACCTCCTCAGTCCTGGACTTTAATCTCTACCTATAATGAAAGTATCCCCCATATCCACACAATAATGTGCATTTCTTGTCTCCATATGTTTTTAACTGGCTGTTTCTTCTGCCTGGAATATGCTTTTCCCTATTCTAACATTGTAGAAAACACCTGGTTTGTCATTAGAAATGCCTAGTTCTAATACCCACTTAAGTGATAATTGCATGACTACAAAACAATTATTTAAACTTTTTGAACATATGTTTTCTCATCTTTGTAGGTGGGACTAATGATGATTTCTACTGTATTGCTTTGCTAGTGCTCCCATAACAAAGTACTACAAGCTGGGTGGCTTAAACAATAGAAATGTATTGTCTCATTGTTCCAGAGGATAGAAGTCCAAATCAAGACATCAGCCAGGTTGGTTTTTTCCATGGGCTATGAGGGAGAATCTGCTCCATTACCCTATCCTAGCTTCTGTTGGTTTTCCACCAATCTTTGGCATTCCTTGGCTCCTGGTTGTATAACTCTAATCTTCACAGGATGTCCTCCCTGTTTGTCTAGCTCTGATTCCAAATTTCTTTTTTATAAGGACACAGACATATTAGATTATGGGCCCACTCTACTCAGGTGTGACCTCAATTAACTAATATTAACTCCTATTTAATGACATATTTAATATTATTTAATATTTAATGTCATTTAATATTAACTCCTGTTTAATGACACATTTATTTTCAAATAAGGTCAGATTTCGATATACTGAGGGTTATCACTTCAACGTATGCCTTTTGCGGGGAACACAATGCAACCATAACACTATATCATTGGACTGTTATGAAGGAAGATTCAATAAAATAATGTGTGTAAAGTGTTTAGTCCAATGTTTGGCGCACTATAAATGCTGAATAAATTACCTGCTATTAAAAAATACAAAATATTTTATGTCAAAAGTTACATGTAGTTTCACCTGTTTATTGTTGGCATTTTTTCTTTCTCAAACACACACACACATACATACAAAGGAGTTCACTCTTTCACTTTATATGTAACCAATTATTTACGTTTTTTTCTTTTGTGTGCTTTCTACCTTTGGCATCATCATAGTATGTTTCTCCACATAAAGAGGGTAATGTATACCCCTTTTTTACCAGCCTCTATTTTATTTCTTATTGCAAAAAATTCTGTGACAAGAAAATCACTGATACAGGTTACACTTTACAAGTGACAGAATTCTGTTCATATTTTCTACATTTTTACTGCCTCATCCTGAAAATGGTATTTTGAAAGCTAAGCTCCATCAACCATCATCATATCAAAATGGTTCATTTGGTAGACAACAGCCTTGGTCAACAATGCAATGTTTTTCTGTACAGAGAAGGCAAGTTCTCACATCCAAAGGTCCCCAAACCTTGCACTTTGCAAGGACTTGTTCATAATATTCTCACAAGAAATTGTTTTTGGTAGAGAATTCACTGCAGGCTGTCAAAACAAATGTGAAAGTTTCTGGCTCGTAAGTCATGGTTAATACACATCTTGTTGCTAGAGTGACAGCTGGAACACACAGAGTTGTCCATTATAAAAGGATCAACACTAGACAGATTTTAATAAAAAGTCCTTGGAGAATCATGAGGTCTCAAAGTGCTGCGTAAACACCCAGGATTAAAATAACAAAAATAAAAAGAGATCATACACATTTCAATTTGTGTCAACTATATATGCATGACTTTTTTTTTCTTTACTATAGATCTCATTTTCAGGTAAATGCATAGGAACTGTTCAAACATAAAATAATTTAAATATTTTATTCCTAGACTACATCAGAGATTCTGGTAGCAAGCTTCCAAAACATGAGGCACCAGATTGTCCTAAAAGTGAATTGATATATTTCATGTGAAGATCTTAGCATGGTGCCCAGCTATAAGACTTAATCACCATCGACATCAGCATTGTCATTGTCAGCATCATTATACTAGTATAAATTTTTGGAAAGAACACCTATATTCAGTTTTGTGCTTTTTCACTTACCTAGAGAAGTGGAAATACAAGAGAAATTTCTGAAAGAAAGTTAATTATTTTTAGAAGTAATTTTTCTGTTTTTTTTTCTTTCTTTCTTTCTTATATCACTGATCTCTTGACTTTCCAGCATCTTCTAATAAGTAATTTGTTTTGTTTGTGTGTTGCTTCAAAGCATGTAAATGCAGCAATATTTGGGAATTATTTGCATTTCACAGATGAAGAACCTGGGGCTCCATAACACTTCTCAAGGACATTGGAAATATAACAGGAATAATTTTAACATATAAATACTACAGAGTCCGATGGATCAAATGGGGAAATTTCTGGTTGGATAATCAAACACAGCATAGGGTCAATGGTCAGATTAGTGGTATTGCTTCCTTATGTAGCCTTTAATTTTCAATGATGTCGAAGTAGCCACCATTAATTTAGGAGCTCAGAAAATGGGCCGAATGTAAGTCCAGTGAGTTAAAGATGAATTTTCTGACTTAAAAACCATGTTTAGTCAAGACCTTGGGCTACATTTACTTGCAGATGGGCCCGATCAGAAGCAAATACACTGAGAATTTACCAAGTTTTGAGAAAATAATATTTCAGAAGATTCTCCAAGCCAAGCATATAATAATTTTCTCACGACCTAATTACCTGAACAATCCCAGGACTCCAGACCTCCACTAATAGGAAGAAATCTGTAAAGCTTTGCAGCCCCAGGAAGGGCAACTTTGCCAATGCCCACCTTGTTGAGCGCATAAGAGAAAACTGACAGATGTACCTCTCAGATGGAAGGGCCAGAGGCCATGGAGGGAAATGGAAAACAGAACCAGGGATTGTCAGATGGGTTAATTATAGATTACACTTCATTGCCAAGAAAAGGAGTTCTCACTATTCCTTCCAATCAGATTGGGTTAATTACTCTGGCACACCAATGGTTGTATGGTTCTCATTTTTCTCTTTTTCACATTGAAGTTTTTACTATAGCTACTTATTTCCTCTTACACATTTTTCCTATTGTATTAAGTGTCCTGGGGTGGAGAATTCCAAAAATATCCTCAACTTACACAGAAGTTGCATGTAGAAATGACTGAAAGCGTTGTATGTTATCTGGATTTTGAGATGCAGATAGTTGCAGAGACTGCTGGTTACCTTTTGAGATAGAAATGAATAGAAATAAGTTACCTTTTGGGATGGAAATAAGTGGAAGAAGGATATGCAGAGATGTGAGTAGTTAAATAGGTGTGTCATGGAGACTATACCAAATTCCTATTTCATTTTCCACCTTAAGATAGAATTCTTATGTTACTCTGGGCTGATTTCATTCACAGCTAAAAGCACACATTTTTCATTCTCTTTTGAAAGTTAAAGTGGACCTTCAATAGAAGGTCAATAGCATGTCAATAGAAGTTGCTGGGGAGGGCTTTTGGTAATTCTTTCTAAGATGGCTGATCAGTCATAAGGGCTGCCATTTTCCTTTTTGCCTTTTCCTATTCAACTTGGAACACAAGCACTGTGGGTTGAGTACTACAGCTCTCCTGTGACTTTGAAAATGGAAACAACACATGAAAGATAGGTTGGCAAAAAGTGAGAAAATTCTGGATCTTGACAAAGATGGTCTTAATGTTTCCCTCAAATTGACTAAATGCTAGACAGGTTTCTTCCTGGCTGCAAGCCTTGTCATGAAGATAGAAGAAAGTCTACTTTTCCTCTGAGAAAAGCTAATTAACAAACCTATATGGCCTATGACAACTCCCACCCTCGCTCTTCAAAAATTCCCTGTCCTTTGTTTCAATGGAGTAACAAGCCAGACTTGGTCTGTGCTTTCTCTCCAGTTGCTGGCAGTAATATCAGAATAAAATCACTTTTCATCTGTTCATCTTGTCTTCTCTGGTTTTTCTTTAACAGTTCCTAATGAGTTTATGGAGCCGCAGCACATCTCTGAACTGCTTATCGCCAGCCTTCTGTGCCATGATTATATACATTTTTATGTCACTGGAAAAGTAACTGCAAAATTACTTTTAAAATTTAAAATACAATGGCGTGTTTAATAAGTAATGGCAATAATTTAAAAGTAATGGCAAAAACCGCAATTACTTTTGCACCGACCTAATTCCAGGAGCAATTCCCAGCTCACAGGAAGCTTGGAGATGCAAGAGTAAATAAAGAAATTGGTAAACATAAGAAAGTGTCTGTTAGTGTCTGTATTATATATCCTGAGAGGGGTTGAGTAGAGTTAAAATATTATAATCTTTTATTTTCTGAGAGAAAGACATAAAGTATTCATTTAACTGAAACTTTATGAATTTAAGTATGCCAAAGTAGCCACTAAAACACTAAATATTGGTATACGTAGCTTTCAAACTTGTAGAAGTAAAACAGAGTAAGAAAATAGGGACTTAATCCAACAGAAGTTTATTTATATAGAAATAAAAATGAAATATATAAAAAGTGAGAGAGACATTAATAGAAGAGACAAAAGCTCAAAAGCTAAAACAATAATACACAGAAATGCAAAAGTTGTAAGATTAGGTTTTTAAAATTCACTCTACACCATCTGTAAAGGAAACACAGATTAGAAGTAGAATAATGGAAAAGTTACAAATCTCATATAAACCAAACAGAAGTCAGAGTAGCTATTTTAATATCAGAAATTTAGATTTTAGAAGAAAATGATGGATAGAAGAAAGAGGGTTACTGTAAAATGAAAAATATTTAATTCACCAGGAAATTAACAGTTTCATATCTGGGGATTTAAAATGTAGCCTCAAAACATATAAATGTAAAAATCTGTAAAACTACCAATCAGCCATACTCCTTTCACAATAACTGAGAGATCAGCCAGAAGAACAAGAACACACACACAAACACACACACACACACACACACACACACACAGAGATCTGCATGCACAATTATGACTAATTTAATAAATATATAGAAATCTTTACCAAACAATTAGAGAATATGCATTTTTCCCAAACACATATGAAACACTTATAAATAATGTTCACACTAGGTTGCAAAACAATTCTTAGGTATCAAATACTTAGTTTCATCCACACACATACCACAGTGTTGTGCACAGCATAATTAAAGGACAAGAGCAGCAAAAACTGTGAAGGGACATTATTTTTGGAGAAATGTTTAAAGACGTCTTCTCGAGTTATCAAAGAAGATAACCTGAGAGAAAAAAGAAACTACTTAGGACTATATGTAATAAAAATAATATTGATTAAAAAGTCATGTTTTATAACTTGAATAGTACCTAGAAAATACACATAAAGTTCTTATGTAAGTATTTTTAAATACTCGTGTGAAAAGCATCAAATTTAATAAACTTCTGAGCTTCACAATAGGGGAATCAAAGATTTTATAAATCCCTGATACCTCGATCTCAAGTATGTTTTGATTTTGAGAATACCACCAAGTCCCATTTTTATTATACAGCTGAAGGATATTTTCTGATGGAGAAATATGTAACAAAGAATTTTAGGTTGAGAGTGGTAGATCACGCCTGTAATCCCAGCACTTTGAGAGGCCAAGGCAGTAGAATCATCTTAGTTCAGGAGTTCAAGATCAGCCTGAGCAACATGGTGAACCCCATCTCTCCAAAAAATGAAAAAACTAGCCAGGGGTTGTGGCTTGTGCCTATAGTCCCAGCTACTCAGGAAGCTGTGACAGGAGGATCCATCGAGCCCAGGAGTTCCGGATCATCTTGGTGAACATCGCAAAACTCCATCACTACAAAAAGCACAAAAATTAGCTGGAAGTGGTGGGATGCACCTGTAGTCCCATCGACTCAAGAGGCTGAGTTGGAGGATTGCTTTGAGCCTGGGAGATCAAGGCTGCAGTGAGCTGAGATTGCATCACTGCACTCTGGTCTGAGCAACAGAGTGTGACCATGTCTAAAAAAAAAAATACACCCACAAAGTAAAATAATTCTAACCCTGACCCACAGAACTTTCTAAAATGTTTGTATATAAGAATGTTGGCTAAACATTAATCCAAAGCTGGTATATGTCAAGTCTGAGGAATGCTAGAGGAAAAAGCAATGATAAACTCATTACTGAACTGTTGGTAATTTGAATTCTGGTCTTTGTCCCTCTGTCTGATCCTATTAACTTTTTAGAATCCTTAAATAGCTGTTGCCTGAATTCTCTCCAGGTTTAATGTAGTTGCATTTCATGTAAGAGATAGGATGGGAATGTGCTCACTCTAATTTACCTGGAAAAGCCTATGTTGCTCTTCTCTACCATTTATAAAATTTTGGGATAAACATTAAAAGCCAAATACATGATAATCTATGTTTGAGTCAGAGTCAGAATATCTATTTTTATTATATTGGATAGAAGAATTACATTGCATCATTATGCCAGTCCTGAAATTCTTGTATAATAGCTCCTATATTTCCAGATAAAACTTTTTACTTTTGCTTTACATATTTAAAGCAAATATGGAAATGAAACTGATTTCCTATGAATAATCATTTGTCCTAGGAGCATGAGGTGATCTGCAAATACCATCATTCTCACTTATCAAGTGGTGCTTTGGCTTCACATTCACTTACATTGGTCTACTTCTATCTGCCACTGCCCTGATTATTATAGCAGTGTAATACGCTGTCATGTCTGACAGGGTAAGTACCATTTATTATTCTTCTTCAGAGGTATCGTAATTTTTCCTGACCCTTTAAATTTTATAAATTACATGAACAAACCATGTAAATAGATATTAAGTTTCGGAGAGAGAGATCCAAGATGGCCGATTAGCAACAGCTCAGGAACGTAGCTCCCAGTGAAAGCGCAGAAAACGAGTGGACGCCACACTTTCCGACGAATTTTTGTTGCCCACAGACTAGGAGATTCCCGGCAGAGGAGACACATGGGTCGCCAGTGCGACTCTTTTGGCCGGCGTGGCTGTTTTGCCGGCGCCCCAGTGCAGTGCTTCCCGGTGCGGAGTATACGGGACGGACGAGCTCGGCTGGTCCCATCCCCACAAGGAAAACAGCAATTGGAAGTGCTGAGGACTGAGAGTTTCACAGCAAGCACAGCGAACCCCGGGAAGGTCCGGTTCTGTGGGGAAGGGGCATCCGCCAAAGGAAAACTAAGAAACAGAAAAACTTCATCACCGGGCAGAGAGAGATCCAAGA